>PVLC010029842.1:0-19904 GCA_004027655.1 Graphiurus murinus
GGGATTGAACTCAGGGGCATTCTACCTCTGAGCTATACCCCCAGCCCTATTTTTTATTCTTTATTTTGAAACCGAGTCTCACTAAGTTGCAGAGTGCCTCACTAGACAGCTGAGGCTGGCCACGAACCCAGATCCTCCAGTCTCAGCCTCCCGAATGCTGGGATTACAAGCGTGCGCCACCACGCCCGGCTTCCTATTTTTTATTCTTTATTTTGAAACAGGGTCTCACTAAATTACTGAATCTAGTCTCAAACTTGCAATCCTCCTTCCTGTCTTAGCCCCCAAGCACTGGGATTACAGGTGTGCCCCACTATGCCTAGCTAGGGATTTCTTTTTTTGCAGTACTGGGGATTGAACTCAGGGGCATTCTACCTCCAAGCTACATCCCCAGCCCTATTTTTTATTCTTTATTTTGAAACAGGATCTCACTAAATTGCGGAATGCCTCACTGGGTAGCTGAGGCTGACCTCGAACCTGGATCCTCTGGTCTCAGCCTCCCAAATGCTGGGATTACAAGGATGCCTTACAAGGATGGATTGCAAGGTGTACAAGGACACCACACCTGGCTGTGATTTTCTTAAGTTTACAAACTGCACTTATATCAGTCTACCTTCAGCAGTTCATACACATTATTTAAAAAAAAAAAAAAAACAAACCTGAATTACAGCACAGGACCACATTCATATTCAAGAATATACATAGGAATAAAGAAACAATATGAAAAATTATAAACCAACAAATAGCACCAAATAAAGTCTTGCCACACGCTATCCTTTCACTATAATACAACTAGAGCCAGGAAGACCAAGACCATGCTATTTACATGCTCCCTCACAAGAAAGGAAGGAGTCCACTGATAGCACTTAGGGAATGTCATAGTATAATGAAAAAATGACACAGGATAATATTTAAGGAGACATCAAGTCTTTCAAATTAAAGAGATATTTATAAGAATAAGTCTCTATTTTTAGTTGGGCATGGTGGCACTTATAATCCCAGGACTTGGGAGACTAAGATAGGAGGATCAAGATTTGAGGCCAGCCTTGGCAACTTAGAGAGACCCTGTTTCAAACTAAAAAGTAAAAAGGGCTCAGAGATAAAATACCTCTGGGTTCAAAAGGACTCTATTTTAGGGGTCAGTTGGTTTTTTTATGGTGCTTAGCATCAAACTCAGGGTGTCATGCATGCTAGGATAGCATTCTACCATTGAGATATAGCTTCAGTCCCAAAGTCTCTATTTTTAAAAAAAACATTTCAGCTGGGCGTGGTGGCACACGCCTATAATCCCAGTACTTGGGAGGCTGAGACAGGAGGATGGCATGTTCACAGCCAGTCTCAGTGGCTTAGTAAAACCCTGTTTCTAAATAAAAATAAAATAGGGCTGGGGGTGTAGCTCAGAGGTAGAATGCCCCTGGGTTCCATCCCCAGTACCCCCCACATACACACACAAAACCACACACCTGAATGTTAATGAGTCCTTTCCTAGTAGTACAAACATTTCTCTTCCTGCTCTCCCTACATCTCTACATCTCAAACTTGCTTTGGTTGTTCTTTAATATTAAAACAATGGAGTGATAAACATCTTTGTTGATTAAAGAGCTAAAAAATGACACCTTGACTCTTTAGTGTGTGTGTGTGTGTGTGTGTGTGTGTGTGTGTGTTACACTAAGGATTGAACCCAGGGGCATTCTACCTCTTAACTACATCCCCAGCCCTATTTTTATGTTTTATTTTGAAACAGGGTCTACGTTACAGAGGGGATGAGGCTGCTGAAGTTGGTTGTAAACCTGCAATCCTTAGGTCTCAGCCTCCCAAGTGCACCACCACTCTTGTAATCTCAGCTTTTTTAAAGTAGTGTTAATCTAGCTGGGTGAGGTGGTCCATGTCTGTAATTCCAATATTTGGGAGGCTGAAACAGGAGGATCACAGGTTGGAGGCTGGCCTCAGCAATTTAACAAGACCTCTGTTTCAAAATAAAAAAGGGCTAGGGGTGTAGCTCAGAGGTAGAATGCACTGGGTTTAATCCCAAGTACAAAAAAAAAAAAAAAATATATATATATATATATAGTGGTATTAATTTTCTGGAATACCTCTTCTAGAATACCAATCTTTTTTTTTTTTTTTTGTCTCTGTGTGTGGTACTAGGGATTAAACTCAGGGGCATTCTACCTCCAAGCTACATCCTAGACCTTTTTTATGTTTTTTTGTTTTGTTTTGTTTTGTTTTGTAGTACTAGGGATGGAACCCAGGGGCATTCTACCTCGGAGCTGCATCCCCAGTCCTATTTTTTATTCTTTATTTTTGAAACAGGGTCTCACTAAGTTGCAGAGGGCTTCATTAATTAGCTGAGGCTGGCTATGAACCCAGATCCTCCAGTCTCAGCCTCCCAAGCCCTGGGATTATACACCACCATGCCTGGCATGTTTTCTTTTCTTTTCTTTTTGAAGCAGGGTCTCACTAGGTTACTGAGTCTCACTACATTGATTCTCCTGTCTCCGCCTCCCAAGTACTGGGATTACAGGCATGTGCCACCACACCTGGCTAAATGTAATTCTTAGAAGCAGAAAACACAGGAAGCTCAATATTCCAAGAAAAGTTAATAATAATTGACTCATCCTGGCTACTCAGGAAATACTCGTCCAGGATCTATGTTCTTCGCAAAGACTTAAAACAAATCCCTCTAGTAATACCTATCACCCAGGGACAAGGAAAATAGGAAAAGAGCTCATGGGGCAAACACACAATGACTAAAAACTGCAGGAAGAAAACGATACTCATTGGCACTGAGAAGGAACAGAGCTAGATGGCACAGAGGAGAGATTGATAAGCTCCACAGAAAAAGATCGGAGAGTGACCTGCTGTAGGAGAATGGACCATCACAGTTGGGGGATTAGAGAGGACGACAAGTGGACAAGAGGTCAAACAGGGGGAGCCCGACAGTGCTAAGTTCCAGAGAGAGCAACCACAAAAGACTGGAGGTGGCAGCCTGGAAAGGGGGCACGCCCATGCCAAGAGATGGCAGAGATGAGAAAGCATTTCAAATGGAAGGCTGAACAGAGGGAAAGGCAGAAAGCAGGCAAAATACAAAGAAATTCTAGATGGATGAGAAAAAAAAAATGTCCATGCAGGACCAAGTGGAAGTAAATAGAAGGGGAAAGGAGTGAAAGAATGATCAGAACAGGACTTTGGGGGAAGGAAAGATTAAAACTAAACAAACACTTTGTTTCATTAAATTAAAATTTTGTGTTTTTTTTATTAATTTCTCTTTGTTAGGTAAAACTTGATTCATAAGAGCAAATGCTTTCCTTAATTTAGAGAAGAGAAAATCAGTGAGGTCACTCCACACTGATTCTGATAAGGTCATAACAAGACCCCAAAACAATAGTTTACTTAAATTAAGTAATCTTAATGGTAATTAATGAACTAATTTTTTTTTTCTTTTTTGTGGTACTGGGGATTGAATCCAGGGGCATTCTACCTCTGAGTTACACCCCCAGCCCTATTTTATTTTTTATTATAAACAGTGTGTAAATTGTGGAGGGCCTAAGTTGCTGAGGATGGTGTTGAACCTGTAATTCTCTTGTCTCAGCCTCCCAAGTACTGGGATTATAAGTGTGAGCCACCACTCTAGCTCAATGAACTGATTTCTTATTGTAAAATGTATGCATCCACATTAATGACTTTACTGACTCTTTGATTTATTAATTAGAAAACCTTTTTCCCCTTTCAGTGTTCAGCAGAATTTAGAGAAATCCCACTCCTTACTGCCTTCTCCCAATACACAAAAGGAAAGAGTAAGAAAGTAACATTTAAGCATGGTGATGCACACCTGTAATCCCAGTATTTAGGAGGCCTAGACAAGAGGATCACATGTTTGAGACCATCCTCAACAATTTAGGGGGATCTTGTTTCAAAATAAAAAAATTTTAAAAAGGCTGGGGATGTAGTTCAGAGGTAGAAGGCCCCTATGTCAACACTGCTTAAAAAAGAAAATTTGATGGAAGATCTTATTTTCCATAAATAAGATGTTATTTTCCCACATTATCCTGGTTTTCCAGATAACTGAAAATAGAACACAGATATGACCCTTCACTTCTGTCTAGAAAATGACAGTAACAACAAAACACTGAAGGAGGACACAGTGAAGAAGAGCAACACTGAGAAGAATGGAAATTATTCTGTTCTTGATCCTGGAAAACCACTGAGGGCAGAACAGCAACTGTACCAAAGGTCTATTTATGAAGATGTAATTCTTATTTTTAAACTGAAAAAATATGATAATCAGATCTCCAGTGCCAAAAACTTGAGTTCAAGAATAACACGGGGATCCATAGAGGCTGGAAATAGATAAAAGATGAAAGTTGCGATGAATAGGAACAAGCAGAACCTCATTATAAAGAAGCCATTTACCCAACGTCACACCCTTAAGTAATTATTCAATAAGAGTCAACGTCAAGGGGCCAATATCCCAATGAGCAGTTCCCATCTTTCCTCCAAATAGGACTTCTCTATTCACACAGAAGATAACCCTGACCATAAGCAGATTACCAGCTACTGCGGATATGGAAAATAACCCAAATGTTCTACACAAAGTGGAAGGGTTTACAAAGATAATGTAAGAAACACGTAGAGGAATGTGCTGGAATCTTGTCGCTCATATCTTCAGAACAATCTTCGTTCAGCTGCCCAAAAATCCTAAATGACATTGGAGTCACTTCTTGAAATGCAATTCTTCAGTTTTTTACCATTCTTCCACAAATATTTTAATGAGTCTCTGGACTATCTGGTCCACTCACAGGCATGTGACAAATTACATACTTCTGGAAATGGCTCCTGTTCCACAGGCTGAGAGACTTCTTAAAGGAATACACTTGGTCTATTGGTCACTATTGAGGCTGTGCCAAAGCCAGGGTTATTACTCAGGTTCAAAGGTGGTGTGGGAGGCAATCATTCAGTTTCCAAAGTAAAATGCCTTAAAAAAAAAAGGAAAAAAAAAATCAATCAGATTTTAAAAATCCCTCTAATAATACAAATTCTCACACAATACATATATTAGCTGATTGAAAAACAAGGAATTTCAGCCGGGCATGGTTATACACGCCTATAACCCCAGTACTTGGGAGGCTGAGACAGTAGGATCAAAGATTCAAGGCCAGCCTCAGCAACTTAGTGGGACCTGTTTCAAAATAAAACATAAAATAGGACTGGAGATATAGCTTAGAGGTAGAATGTCCCTGGGTTCAATCCCCAGTACCACAAAAAAAAAAAAAAAAAAAAAAAAAAAAGTAATTCCAGTTTCACTTCAGCTTTTAAAATACAGTATTTTCTTTTTATACTTTCATTGGTGCATTGTATTACACATCATAAGATTCAAAGTGATACAAAGGAACATATACACATCACTTGGCAAATTTCCCTCTGGGAAAAAAAACAGTATTTTAAAAAAAAATTAAGAGCACCACAGGGACCCGGAAATAATCAACAAGTCCTGAAATTAATAAAAAGCATCAGTTAAACTGCAAAAGAATTCTGATGATTGGCTTTTCAACCTTTACCATGGCCAGGACAGATGACAGATTGACAAAATACTATTTTTCTGCATTCATATCTTAGTAGAAAATAGCATGCTGTATACCCAGCTACTGAATGAATGGCCTGGAAAATTTCTTCCAGCCTCAATATTCTGGAATTCTAGCATCTACTGATAAAATCTTGGTAATGCTGAAAGAGCTCTAGGCAAGTCATTTCACTTTGCCCTGATTTTCTTATCTATAAAACACAGGACTGGTTCTTTTACAGGGGGGAGAGACACTAGAATCACGTAGGGATGGTTCAAAACACAAACACACAGGTCCTGCATAATCGGAACCTCTGAGGTTAAGCAAAGAGACCTCTAAATTTCATAATAAACGTTGACTCACTCTGATGTATACTCCTGGTCAACAAACTAGACCATTTTCAGGATACAGTTTTACAACCCTAAAAATCACAAAATCAGGTAGTAGAGACTCTGCGAAATGATCAATGTATCATATTGTCTTTTGCTAAAAACCTAGCCCTTCAGGGAAAGGCCTGAGGGAAAGCCTAACATGCCAAATGTATAAACACTTCAATAGAAATCATTTCAACTCAAAATTTTCCAAAGCTGCGGGCTGATATTTATGAATAAGTCACTTCTATGTAGGCCAGCTCAAAATAGGTGATGTTGAAATGATAGCAGCATGTGTCATTTCTTCACCATCTCAAATTATTAAGCAATCCCCAAGGCAAATGGCATGACATCCTTCCCAGTGGAAATGATCCGTAACACAGAATACTATACCTGCGGCATGTGTGTCCACCTGGCTGCTAACCAGGTGTGTGGGCCCATGCTTCCTTCAAGGGCACTTCCTCCTCTGACTCCCGGACAGCGCTGGGGTGATGTGTACACTCCCCTATGTGTACAGTCGTTTGGATTCAGAGACTGCTGATGCCCTGAAAATTCTACTGCTGGCTCCCGACAAAAAGGATATGTAACTAGGCTTTCAGAGAACATCCTTTTTCTTCATCATGCTGGGTTTTGTTTGTAGGCCCTCATCTAAGTCCATATGGCTTCCAATTGACTTTATTCCAGGTATGCCACCAAATCATCAGTACAGTTTTACATTTTTTTTGACCGAAAGAAAAAAGTATTTCTTGGTTAGAAGAAGCCTATGCCCCCAATAGTGTTCTCTATTGCTCAGAACAAGCTGAAAAAATGGATCAAAACTCCATGAAAGGATAAAGCAAATGGAAAGAAGCACACAGGAAACTTTCAGTAACTCTCATATCATAAGTTATTACCATTCAGACAGTAAGATATCAAGTGTCATTCAGTATTAAGTTTGCGTGTGTGTGTGTGTGTGTGTGTGTGTGTGTGTGTGTGTGTGTGTATTTTACTGGAGATGGAACCTAGAGGCATTCTATCTCTGAGCTTGTACACCTTAGCCCCATTTTGTTTTTTATTTTGAAACAGGGTCTCACTAAGTTGCTGAAGCTGGCCACAAACCTGCGATCCTCTTGTCTCAGCCTCCCCAGTACTCAGATTATAAGTATGTACCGCCTGGCTTGGTGAAAGTTTTTTGACACTGAATTAGTAACAAAGTCCTTTTCCTAGGTCCTGGTAAATCATTTTCCTAGAATTCAAAGCTATAATTAAAATCCTCAAGCAGCTTTGAGATTCAAAATTCAGTTTCTCTCCATTTGTCTTTATTTCAACATATAGTGTCTCCTTGACCATTTCATTATCAAACTTCTTTTTTTTGTTGTTGCGGTACTAGGGATTGAACTCCGGCCTTCTACCTCTGAGCTATACCCCCAGCCTTATTTTTTATTCTTTATTTTGAAACCGGGTCTCACTAAGTTGTGGAGTGCCTCACCAAGTAGCTTAGGCTGGCCGCGAACCTGCAATCCTCCTGCCTCAGCCTCCCAAGTACTGGGATTACAAGCATGTGCCACCAGGCCCGGCTTTAGTTTGAAATTTTAAAAAGAGCACTTTTCACAGCTGCAAAACTAGTATAAACTTTCAGATGTTTCTCTAAAGTATAAAGTAAAACTCCGTGGAGAAGCAGTGGCCCTGGGGAGCCAGGCTGCCTCTTTTATTCCGTACACCACGATTTTGGGCATGGAACAGCAGCTTTACTGTGCCTCCACTTCTACATTTGAAAACAAGGATAATGACTGTACCCAGCTCAAAGAATTCTTGTGAGAGTCAAAGAAGCTAATAAGCAAAGGGGCCTGGGACAATAGCTGGCACATTTGAAGTGCTACATAAATGTCAGCTACTATGTTTGTTTGTTTGTTAGTTACTGGGGATTGAGCCTAGGGGTGTTCCACCTCTGAGCTACACCCTCAACCCTTTTTATTTTTTATCTTGAAACAGAGCCTCACTAAGTTGTTGAGGCTTGCCTCAAACCAGTGATCCTCCTGTCTCAGCCTCCCAAGTACTGAAATTACAGGCATGTGCCAGTGTGCCCAGTTATTACTATGTTTAACTTAGCTCCAAATTCTCATACTGTCTTACAGGTACACACAAGGTCTGCCCAATGAAACATTACCTAAGGTTTTGAATATCTTTGATGCTTTCTCACAGTAACTATTATTCTTTCAATAGGTACATGCCAAACTACTGCATGTCTTATACTGATATCAGGGCAATTCTCAAGTAGAAGTATATAAATACATTCCTGGCCTCAAGGAGCTTATATTTAAAATGGGGAAAGAAACTGCATGAAACACTTTCATAATATAAAGCCAGGTAAGATTAAATGCTAACAAGGTGGTATAAACAGCATTTGAAGAGCTCACTGTGGGCTGCAGCCTTTGCAGAGAAGTAAGGGCCGGAGTGGTCCGACCCCTAAAGGAATCAGGGAGGACCGTTCCAATGCACTCTCATTCCATACTTACTAATCACATTCCACATGCCACACTCTGTTCCAGGCCCTGGGGATAAGGCGGTGAGTGAGACAGGAAAAGTCCTGTGTCCTGGGAGCTCACAGGGCACTCCATGTGAGAGAGCGCCAAGGTTTTGTTTTGTGGTGTTGGGGATAGTAACAATGGCTCTACCACTGAGCTACTTACACCCCCAGCTTGAAACAAGTTTTGAAGTAAGCAATGAAAAAGGCTGGTCTCCCTACCATGGAAAACAATGATGTTACTGTAGCCACCAAGGCTTTCCAACAAGGACAGAGAGACATAGCTGTGGTAAACAACATCTCATGTAGCTCAACAAAATCTGTTGCATGGTTTATAAATCACATTAAGGGGATAGTCTCCATATTTCTTTTTCTTTTTTTTTTTTTTTTTTTGTACTGAGGATTGAACCCAGGCATTCTACCTCTAAGTTACAGCTCCAATGCAATTTTTTATTTTTTATTTTTATTTAGTGTGTGTGTGTGTGTGTGTGTGTCTGTATGTGTAATATTGGGAACTGAATTCAGGGGTATTCTACCTCTGAGATACACCCACAGCCCTATTTTACTTTTCATTTTAAAAGGGTCTCAATAAGTTTCTGAGGCTGGCCTCGAACCTGCAATGTCTCAGCTTCCCTAGTACTGGGATTACAGGCAGCCAGGCTCCAATTTTATTTTATTTATTTATTTTTTTAAATTTATTTTTGCGGTACTGGGGATTGAACTCAGGGGCATTCTACCGCCGAGCTACACCCCAGCCCTATTTTTTTTATTCTTTATTTTGAAACAGGGTCTCGCTAAGTTGCGGAGTGCCTCACTAGGTAGCTGAGGCTGGCCTCGAACCCAGATCCTCCGGTCTCAGCCTCCCAAATGCTGGGATTACAAGCGTGCGCCACCACGCCCGGCTTCCAATTTCATTTTTCATTTGAAACTGAGTTTCACTAGGTTGCTGAGGGTCTAAGTAGCTGAGGCTGGCTTCAAACCTGCGCTCCTCCTGTCTCAGCCTCCATGTATTGGAATTACAGGAGACCATGACCACACCCAGCTGCAGTATTTCTTTTTACAAATAGCATGACATTTACAAATACATATAGTTGAAATTGGGATCATTTTTGTTAACGGTTCCTAAATTGTGCCCAAACAAAAGCCTAACAATGCTTTGCTTGTAGACCCTTCTACTTTGGGGTATTCCTTACCCCACTTGTTTTCTTCATCTACCAATGATAGCCCACAAATACCAAAGCTGGGAAAGTGCCGGGAGATGCCTGCGGTGGCAAGGACCAGTAATGGAGAGGAATTCAAAGCAAAAGAAAATTCGTGCATCTTTTTCTTTTCAGATCCTTCCATCCATGACAATTCTATGTTCATCCCCTCCCCAAAGACAATGCCTTGGCAGAAAGCAATCTTCTTGTAAATACCAACTGACTGGAATCATCAAAGAGGTAAGTTCCAATGTGCTTTAATCAAAAATCTACAACCTCCAATCCAATCCAAATAATCACCTTTCTCAGCCTCTCCAATCCTTTCAACCACTTCTCTCACAAGATTCAAACTATTAGACCCCACTATCATTCTGAGAATGTTGGAACTGTTCTGCCTACACAAATCATTACATTGCATCACTGTAAACATACTCGAAATAATCTTATTATGGAAGCTAAAACTTCATTAAATCCAACCAAAACCTTAATCTCTTAATGCACAAAGTACTAGACTTAATAGTGTTTAAGATATTTAAAGGCAAATTGAAAAATGAGGCACACAAATCTTTCACAACTACCTACAGTGCAGATAATCTAAGAACACTGTCTGATGAAATTGTTCAAGACTCCAACCAAATAACAGCCCATTATTTTTTTGTTTACTTAGGAACTGGGAAATTAGCCTTAGTGCTTCACTGTCACTTATTTACTTTAATTAGGAATGTCATGTAGAAAGAAGGGGCCATTAAGGTTTTTCCCCAAATTTACTTTTTTCCTGTGCCCTAGCATAGCCTGTTCATTGGGTGGCGTTTTATAGTGGGAACTTGGATAATAGGAGATACAGTGCTTTTGAAACTACTGAATACCCGAGTAAAGGGACTAATTTCAGATCTAAGAGGTTTTTAAAGCCATCTTCAAACTTGAAAAACATTACTCTGTGAGTCATTTTATACTGCCAACACCCTTATTTTATAAAAGCCAAAACAAGTCACACATATGGACACATTTGAATCAAACTCATGTATTGAAATATTTCTGACCAACCCTATGCTTATGCAGAAAGTTATCCCTGAAGGTTAAATGAAGTAAGTCCCCTAGCCCGTTTGGCAAACGATCAGTACTCAACACTGCCTAATATCACTGTTCCGAATTTTCCAATTTTTAAGTTAAACTAAGTGGTTACAAAACCACCTATGACTTTGTATATATACTATACTGATACTAAATACAGCTGGTATGTTAGTATGCCAACAGTCTTAATCTCGACAAAGGTGAGTTTAATTGTAACAGATGGTGGTCCACACATGCCAAAAAAAAAAAAAAAAAAAAAAAAACTTGCTAAGGGTATATAGCGTTAAGTGTTAGCTCGAATCTCTGCTCATCAATTAACAATATAAACTCCGCGTGGTCTCGTGCGAATTATAATTAGCAGTCAGCTGATCCTGGAGAACGTGCTCTAAACGAATAGTTAAGACCTCAAGCTCGTGGACAAGTAGCTCTTTATTTGCAAGGCTGTACCAACCACTGAATCGGATCACTCCAACACGGAGGCTGAAATCCTACAGAAACCCATTACCTGTCTCGTGTTGGACGGCACATTTTTCAAGCCACGACACAGTTTGGTTTTGTTTTTGTTTTACATCCGAAAGTCACTTAAGCTAACTGCCCCAGCATCCCAGCCGGCCGCATCCCGCTTTTCACACCCGGCGCGTCTCGGCCACGCGCCGAGCACCACGGCCGGGGAGACCGAGGCAGCCGGGTCCCGACGCGTGCGCGGGGACACCGACGCGACCCACGTCCCCGGGAAGCAGCCCCGCGCCGCCCCCGCCCCCGCCCCCGCCGCGCCCGCGGGCCCCGACGCCGAGGGGAAAGCGGAAAAAGGACCTGCTCCTCGCGCCTTCCGGAAACCGCCGGTCGGCAGGAA
Source organism: Graphiurus murinus (assembly GCA_004027655.1). NCBI lineage: Eukaryota > Metazoa > Chordata > Mammalia > Rodentia > Gliridae > Graphiurus > Graphiurus murinus. The sequence continues at coordinate 11,556 of PVLC010029842.1, forward strand.
GTGACGAAGCGGAGGCGTCCGCGCCGCGCCGCGCCGCCCCGGGCCCGCGCCGCCGACCCCGCCGCCAGCCCGAGCGAGCGCAGCGGCCTGGGCGCCTCGGGAGCCCGCGCGTGAGCCCGCGTCCCGCCGCCCCGCCGCCCCGCCCCGCGCGTCACCGCCGCGCCACGCCCCGACACGACACGCCCCGCCGCCCGCGCACCTGCCCGCCCGACGCGCAGCTCCGGACCCGCCGCCCCGCAGGTCAGGTGCGAGCGTCCGACCGGGGCGGCCGGGGCAAGTTACATAACCGACCGCGGCCACCGGTCACCACCCCGCTGCCTCTCGTAAAAGGCAGCCTCGGCGCCTCCCGGGAGGGTGCTGGTAAAATGGAAGGAACTCGCGGACTGCCGGGCTCAGAAGCCTTCCGCCTGTTAGCCCATCCCTTGTGCGTCTGGAACCCAAACCGTTCAAGTTTCAGAGCTGGAGAGGAAGGCATTGCTCAGACTTAGGCAGTGGATCTTGGGGTTAGGAACTGAGCGATTCTAATTTGGCTTTCCATCAGAAAAGAACAAGGTTCTAAGTGAGAGACAAAAATTAGAACATGCCAAGCAGGAAAAGTGATGCTCAGTGGTAACCTGGTGGTAACCTAGTGGTACCTAGGCATAGTACCAGCAACCCCAAATCTTACTATCCAGTCACTTGGTCCCCAGGAAAGGTGTAGTTCTCAACCTAAAAGTTGATCAGCCTTAAAACCAAGCCCCATATTTTTGGCAGCTTTATCTCTGGATACTCACGTTTAGTTGACAGTTAATTCAGCTCATCCTAATATCCTCCTATTGAAATGATGGTTCGAACATTACATCACAGGAAAAATACGAAAAAATGGTCAGTTTTCCGAAAAGTACCTGGAATGGCGCTGCAAGCACATGACTAGATATATTGGTCAACTCGCTGAAACATTGACTTACCTGGAATGAACCATTGTAATACTCCTGGGCATTTTATTTTAGAGGCAAGAGTAAGTTTGTGGTGCCTTGCATTAATCATGCAACAGGTGTGTGTGTGTGCACTTGCTTACACGAGTTGTGTGTGTGCTAGGATGGTATGGTCAAAGTTCAGGCCATGCGGGCACTCTGACTTGAACTACATCATTCTTGATTGCTGGCAGTCTTACAAAGCACACCGTTGGTCATGAGGAGGACTGAGTAGGAAGGGCTTAACCTCAGTGCAGACTACTAAAAATAACTCAAGTCCACATCCCAGGGATCATGGGACAGTAGTGTTAGCGCATACCAATGATGTTGTATAACATGTGTTGTATAATTCATGTTAAAACTTTACCATTCTGGGTCAGCAGTCATCAGAAGTCCTTTTCTGATTATAGTGTCCCCGTGGCCATTGTGTTCTGTTCCCTGTTTCTTCCTCAATTTGTTAATAATTCCCAATCTGGAGAACCACCACCCTTGCTACATCAGTCCTCTGAGCCTTCTGTAGCATCTCAAATCAAACACTCATCATTTTTTTCCAAACACGGTCATCATTGTCGTTATTTTAACGTTCTGGCACCAACAATGGTCCATATTCCATAAATCATAAAGAAATTACAGTGTCTGATCTTCCAGAAGTCTCCATCTCTAAAGTAGGCCAATTACTTGCTATAAATCATAAAGTAAAATACAGAGAGCTGTATTGTAGAACTCAGTTGTGGAGAATAAGAATTGAAACTGTTAATATGCCACAAACTGTCCTTATTGCTCTCAAAATAATATCCACAGCTAGTCTTTAATATCTAAGAATTGTGTGTAGTCTAATGTTTAAGTAATTAAATAGTATTTAGATCACTTACCTATAAAGTTTTTATAATTTAAAGTAAGTTCTAGCTAGGTGTGGTGGCACACATCTATAATCCCAGTATTTGGGAGACTGAGACAGAGGAATTGCAGGTTCAGGGCCAGGCTCAGTAATTTAGTGAGGCCTTCTCCAGTTAATGAGACCCTGTTTAAAAATAAAATAGGTCTGGGGTGTCACTCAGAGGTAGAATGCCGCTAGATTCAGCCTCCAGTTCCACAAAAAAAAAGAAGTTCTATTTTTATTGTTTCCTAGCTAATTCTCACAAGACCATTTTTTATATTCATCAGACACCAATAGATATTTTAGAAAAATTACTTTTGCACTCAGTGTTTGGAGTTTACGTTAGATGGCTGTTCATGATATTCACTGTATTATCAATAAATACAGTATGTCCCTAAACACCAGATAGAGAGTTTGGGTATCAGAAAAATATGCCACCTGGTATAGGAGCAGACTTCTCTTGTGAAGTTTCATTCATTTTATTCAGAGGCAAGAGCAAAGAAAGAAAACTGACTCTGTCCTCGGTACATACTTAGAAACTTGCTGAGCCAAATCTAGATTAACGAACAGTTGGGTGGCTTACAGGATAGCCTGCAAGATATTCTGGTGGAAGAATTTGTGCAATGCCTTCATTGTTATAGTCAGCCCAGAAAAAAAAAAAAAAAAAAAGCAAAACAAGTTCTTGGACATTCCAAATACTACTCCTTCTTGGTATTAAGAAATAACTCTCTCAGTCTTAGAAACTACAGTATACTTATCACTTCTCATTTGTTTTTGTTTTTCCCCTCTTTGTGGTGTCTAAAAACAACACTTCTAGATTTCTTCCACTTACTAGACTTTTTTTTTTTTTCAGGTACAAGGGATTGAACTCAGGGTGATCTACCACTGAGATATACCCTCAACCCTATTTTATTTTGAAACAGGGTATTTGCTAGGCTACCATGCACTAGTCTCAAACTTGGGATTCTCCTGTATCAGCCTTCCAAGTAATAGGATTACAAGCATGTGCCACCACGCCCGGCACATATTAGATTATTTTACTTAGACTTACCTTTTTTTTGTCCAACATGAGGGAGGAACTTTCTCTGTAAGGTAAAATTCAATTACCTTCTCAAGCCCAAAGAAGAAATCATTACTCGTTTACTTGTGACTGGATACACTTGTGATTACCACTATTACATTGTGTGGGAATGTCCAAAGAATGCATTTCCTTGAATAGAAGTCACAGCTGTATAAATAGCAGAAAGCAACTTTTTATCCCATGGCTTTTTTTGGCCAAATTTGGCCAGCAGGCCAGAACTAGGTCCAGAGCCCTGCTTGCAGGATGTGGGAGGTGTGTGGGAGCTCTGTCAAGGCCATCGAATCTTTTCTAGCTATGGCCCGGAGGCCACATGGTTTACTCAATGTCATAGCCAGTTGTTTGAGTCTCTTACTTTCATCTGGATAACAATTTTAAAACTGCAATGACATTCTAACTCCCATCTTTTTAGTAATATACATATATTTTTTTTTCCCAACACTGAGGATTGACCCTAAAAGGTGCTCTACCAATGACCTACATTCCCAGCCCTTTTTATTTTTTATTTTGAGACAGGGTCTCTCTCAATTGCTGAGGCTAGCCTCAAACTTGTGATCCTCCTACCTCAGCTTCCCAAACCACTGGGACAAGCCTGTGCCACTATGTGTGGCTTTTTGGTAATATTTTTATCCCACTTTTTTTTTTCCTGGTGGTACTGGGAATGGAACCCAGGGGCATTCTACCTCTGATATACCCCCAGCCCTATTTTATTCTTATTCTTTTTTATTTTGAAACAGGGTCTCATTAAGTTGTGGAGGGCCTCACTAAATTTAGTTAGTTCAGGCTGGCCCAGCATTTGGGAGGCTGAGACCAGAGGATCCGGGTTCACGGCCAGCCTCAGCTACCTACTGAGGCACTCCGCAACTTAGTGAGACCCGGTTTCAAAATAAAGAATTAAAAATAGGGCTGGGGGTATAGCTTGAAGGTAGAACCCCCCTGAGTTCAATCCCCAGTACTGCAAAAAAAAAAAAAAAAGAACCAGACTAAAAATATTTTAGGTCTTGAAGGCTATAGGAAAATAGAAAATATTAATGTAAATACTTTCAATAATTTCAGATGTATCCATTTAGGGGCCTGGCTAGATCAGTGATAGACAGAATGCTTAGCATACCTGAGGCTCTGGGTTTGATCCCCAGCACCAGAAAATAATTAATTAATTAATTAATAAGGTGGGCATAGTGGTACAGACCTGTAATCTCAGGTCTTGGGAGGCCAAAACAAAAGGATCACAAGTTCAAAGCCAGCCTTAGCAACTTAGACTGAGCAACTTAGCAAGACCCTGTTTCCAAATTAAAAAATAGGGTTGGGGGTGTACCTTGGAGGTAGAATACCCCTGGGTTCAATCCTGAGCACAAAATAATAATAATAATAATAAATAAATAACATGTACCCATTTAGAAATGTAAAACCAGTGTTGACTTGTAGGCCACACAAAAGCAGGTGGTGGACCAGATTTGGCCAGCGGGCCATATCTCTGCTAACTCTCCTTTCTTTTCTCTCCCACAGCCCCATGGCTGGAAGTTTTGGAGTGATGGGTGATGATGGTTCTATTGATTACACTGTCCACGAAGCCTGGAATGAAGCCACCAACGTTTACTTGATAGTGATCCTTGTTAGCTTCGCTCTCTTCATGTATGCCAAGAGGTAAATCTGTTAGTATTTGAGGCAGATAAGTAACTGGGCACTTAGAATTTTGTGGGATTTTTTTTTAATTGAAATTCAAAGCAAAAAATGATTTCATCAGATTTTTTGTTCCAAATAGGACTGGTGGCACACACCTATAATCCCAGTACTTCAGAGGCTGAGACAGGAGGATCACAGGGTCAAGGCTAGCCTCAGCAGTTTAATGAGACCGGGCGTGGTGGCGCACGCTTGTAATCCCAGCATTCGAGAGGCTGAGACCGGAGGATCCCGGTTCGCGGCCAGCCTCAGCTACCTAGTGAGACACTCCGCAACTTAGTGAGACTCGGTTTCAAAAATAAAGAATAAAAAATAGGGCTGGGGATGTAGCTCGGAGGTAGAATGCCCCTGAGTTCAATCCCCAGTACCGCAAAAAAAAAAAAAAAAATTAAAAAAGGTTGAGGGATGTAACTTCAAGGTAGAATGCCCCTGAGTTCAATCCCCAGTTCCACAAAAAAGAAAAAAGAATTTTTGTTTCTTCTCTGACAGCACTATCTACTGTGGTCTCAAGTACTGGTGATGGAGGTTTGGCTTTGAAACACTATTGCTATATAAGGTGAAGATTTAAGTGCAGCTCTTGGCACCCAGGCCAACTGCTCTAACTTCCAATTCTATCACGTGTGTGTGTGTGTGTGTGTGTGTGTGTGTGTGTGTGTGGTGTTGGCGATTGCAGGAGTATTCTACCTCTGACCTATACCCCCATACCCTCTCACTAAGTTGTAGAGGACCTCACTAAGTTGCTGAGGCTGGCCTTGAACCTGTGATCCTCTTGTCTCAGCCTCCCACGTACTGGGATTACAGGTGTGGGCCACCATGTCCAGCTCCAATCCTGTCACTTCTAATGTAGCCCAGTTTTGTCCTCAGCCTGGGTTCTTTGTCACCCTGCCATGAGCACATTTTTTTTCCTTGGCCCAAGTCCCTGAAATGCAGAAACACTGACTCCTGTGTATTCGGCAAATCCCTCTTGCCTGATTTAAGCTGTTCCTTGCTTCTTGTGCATGACATGACCGTGGCACTTTGAAACAGTAATGCTCTTATCTGATTACCTGTCTGTTCATTTCACAAGAACTTCAGTCCCTTGGGAGCAAGGACCTTGTCTTTTACCTTTGTATCCTTGATGTGCCACATAGTACAAATCTCAGTAAGTGTTTCCTGCCTTAATTCTAGATGTTGTAGCCTAATTCAACTGCCCTCCTTCCCCCTAAATACAGTAAAAACTAAATAATAACAATGAATTAAGGAAAGGTGTGGGGATATAGTTTAGTAGCAGAGAACTTATCTAGCATGCAGGAGACTCTGGGTTCCATTCCTAACACCTTTAAAAAAACAAAAACAGGGAAAAGCAGTATTAGTTGGACTGAATTGTACCTGATTACAGCCACATGTTTCAAGGTGTCCCCCTCCAAGGATAAAAAAGAAAAGAAAAAAAAAGACATTATAATTCAAAATAATTAGTACTCTAGAAACAATTTATATTTGCCCTGGGGACGGCTCAGAGCACTTGCTCGCAGGTCCATATGCTCACCCACACAGCCTTGTGGCCTTCCAGGAGCAGGTGGACACTGGCCTAGACTGTCCACCTTTTTAATGACTGTCATGCTTTTTGATGAGTCTAGGCCATGGACAAGAGAAGGCTCCCTATGTCACTGCCAATCCTCTGGCAGGTAACAGCTTCCTCTAAAAAGAGCCACTACTTCCTCCCCAGTTTTCTTTTAAAAGCAAAGGCACACTGTTCTTATTGTTACAGAGATGTCCTCAGTAAGGCCATGATACTGAGTTTAAGAAATGTTTTTCCAGGCGAGGTGGTATATGCCTGTAATTCTAGTACTTGGGAGGCTGAGAGAGGAGGATTGCAGATTTGAGGCCAGCCTCAGCAACTTAGACATTTTCAAAATAAAAAACCAAAAGGGATGGGGGCATAGCTCAGTGGTAGAACACTTCTGGGTTTAATCCCAAGTACCAAAAAATAAACAAACAAAAAAAGCGTACATATTTAGCGTTTCACATTTCTGTTCCTGTCTCTCTCTCTCTCTCTCTCTCCTTTTTTTTATACTGGGAATTGAACCCAGGGACATTCTACCTCCAAGCTACATCCTAGCCCGTTTAATTTTTGAAACAGTGTTTTTCTAAGTTGCTGAGAGTCTCACTAAATTGCTGAGGCTGGTCTTGAACCTGAGATCTTTCTGTCTCAGCCACCCAAGTACTGAGATTATAGGCATGTATCACTGTGCCCGGCCAGTATTTCTTTTCTTTTATGGTCCCATAGCTGTTCATGTTCAGCCTCATAGTTTTCTTTATTTATTTTAGCCTCATACTTTTTTTTTTTTTTTTGCAATATTGGGGATTGAACTCAGGGGCATTCTACCTCCAAGCTATACCCCCAGCCCTATTTTTTATTCTTTATTTTGAAACCAAGTCTCACTAAGTTGTGGAGTGCCTCACTAGGTAGCTGAGGATCCTCCAGTCTCAGCCTCCCAAATGCTGGGATTACAAGTGTGTGCCACCACGCCTGGCTCAGCCTCATACTTTTTTTTTTTTTTTTTTTTGTGGTATTGGGGATTGAACTCAGGCGCATTCTACCTCCAAGCTACACCCCCAGCCCTATTTTTTATTCTTTATTTTGAAACCAAGTCTCACTAAGTTGCGGAGTGCCTCACTAGGTAGCTGAGGCTGGCCGCGAACCCGAATCCTCCAGTCTCAGCCTCCCAAATGCTGGAATTACAAGTGTGTGCCACCGCGCCTGGCTCAGCCTCATACTTTTTAATAAAAGAATGAATACTTGAGTCAAGAAATCATCTAATAAAGACAAAATAGAAAATAAAATGAACTTGTCACTTAAGTACTTTTAATGTAGCCTCTGATTACCAGGATCCTGAGAATATTACAATCCCATCGACATACCTATAAATCTTTCTTCTGCATTGGTTTTGTGTTTTAGGAATAAAAGGAAAATTATGAGGATATTCAGTGTGCCACCTACAGAAGAAACATCATCAGAGCCCAACTTTTATGACACAATGAGCAAAATTCGTTTAAGACAACAGCTCGAAATGTATTCCATTTGTAAGTATGTTCTGAACTCAACCACATACGTATACATGTTTAAAATAGATTTTGTAGAATTGAGTCCAGTTAGCAAAAGGTTATAAAAAATAGTGAGTAGTAGCCGGGCGTGGTGGCGCACGCTTGTAATCCCAGCATTCGGGAGACTGAGACTGGAGGATCCGGGTTCGTGGCCAGCCTCAGCTACCTAGTGAGGCACTCCGCAACTTAGTGAGACTCGGTTTCAAAATAAAGAATAAAAAATAGGGCTGGGGGTATAGCTCGGAGGTAGAATGCCCCTGAGTTCAATCCCCAGTACCGCCAAAAAAAATAAAAAAATAAAATAAAAAAAAAATAGTGAGTAGTAAGCTGAGCATAGTGGTACATGCCTATGATCCTAGCACTTGGGAAGCTGAGACAGGAGGATCACAGGTTCGAGACCAGCCTCAGCAACTTAGTGAGACCCTGTTTCTTTTTTTTTTTTTTTTTGCGGTACTGGGGATTGAACTCAGGGGCATTCTACCTCCGAGCTATACCCACAGCCCTAGTTTTTATTCTTTATTTTGAAACCGGGTCTCACTAAGTTGCGGAGTGCCTCACTAGGTAGCTGAGGCTGGCCGCGAACCCGGATCCTCCGGTCTCAGCCTCCCGAATGCTGGGATTACAAGCGTGCGCCACCACGCCCGGCTCAAGACCCTGTTTCAACATATAAGACAAAA
>PVLC010029843.1:0-19887 GCA_004027655.1 Graphiurus murinus
CCCCTTCCAGCCACTGAAAGCCAATCTGCCCTGAACTCTTCCTTTTTATCAGCCAAAGGGAAGAACTTTCTTCCTTTTGCTTAAACCAGCCTGGGTTGGATTTCCTGTCAGTTACGATCAAAAGAGCCCAAAGTGAAAACCTGACATTTCTTCATTCTTAGTATTTATGAAGCTACTATGGGGCCAGGCCCGAGCTCTGTACTGAGGATGTGGGTGAACAAGACGGAAATGGGGTCCAGGCCCAACTGAATGGGGGACAAAGGCCTGACCAAAAGCTGCACTGCAAGTTATCACGGAGCCCTGCAGTATTTGTCTGTTTTCCTGACTTAGCACCCTCCAGTGGCTATAAAACCCAGACAGCCCCACTTCCTGGAAGGCCTGCGGCCACCGCCCTCTCAGCCCCCACTCAGTCCCTCGCATGCCCATTCCCACCACCCGAGATGCTTCCTGTGCCCAGAACGTGCCACACTCGCTCCCACCATCTGGCTCCTCTGCCCTGCCCAGCAGGCTCGGCCTCCTCTTCACGACTCGATTCTCTTCGACACCGAGCTCTCTGCCCCAGCGGTGACTTCCTGACCCCTGGCCACCACCGTGCTTCGTTTTCTTCACCCTCGCTCATCCCTCCCTTCAGAACACGTGCTCTGTGGGAGCGGGGCCTTTGCCTCCGTCTTTCCCACACGCAGCACCTGCCCAGGGCTACGAGACAGGCGCTCCGTGGGATGCAGTAGCAGCCGGGGAGCTGAGGCCCAGCAGGAGTCCAGCTAGGCAAGGCCCTGGGACGCGGTGTACAGTGTGGGCGAGGTGTGGGGAGATCAAGCCTGGCCCCTGGACGCGCTGCAGCGGGAACTGGGAGGAGCTGGACCCCCAGAGTGACCTGAGGCCCAGAGGACAGCAGCAGACGAGACCCGAGACCTGTGTTACAAAGACTTACCCAATAAACGTGTACTGAGGAGGAGCCTGCTTGGTCCGGCCCATGATCCGAATGTCGCAGATGGCAGCTTCGGTCGAATCCCGGGGGATAAACTTAATGCACAGCCTCTTCTTCCTAAAAGCCACCTCCTCTGCAGGAAGGGATGACAGAGAAGGTATGAGTTTTCTGGAGATGCCGCCCCCTCTGTTCTAAAACGGTGACTCTTGGCAGGTCCCTCTGGGCAGCAGCAGCCCACCCGGAAGGGCTGGACTCTACCCTGCTTCCCCTGGGGCCACAGTAGGCAGGTGGGGACAACTGGGGACAGCTGTGTCTGTCACCTGCTCCATACCCAGGGCCTGACCCCAGATGTGCCTGGCCCCGGGAAGGCTCCTAACGGCCACGACCACACCGTAGACGCCACGCACTGATGCGCTCCATGTTCAGACACCCACTGCCCGGGCTCTTATTTTTCACTTTTATTACAGAAATCTTCAAACACACCCCAAAGTGGAGTGAATCCACTCTCTCCTGTCACCCAGCTTCAGCACTGTCGACAAGGGACGGGCTGCTTACATCCCTCCCCTCCCCTAACCCTTTAGTTCTGCTGGATATTCGAAAGGAATCCCTGACACCACGTCCTGTCCCCAGCACCAGCTCAGCAGGCATCTGTGACACGGGACATGACCCCCATGCCACGATCCTCCCTGGTGAAAGCAACGGAAGTCCTTAACATCTTCCCACAGACGGTCCACGTGAAGTCTTCTCCAGTATCTCAAAAACGGCCTGCACCATCCGTTGGTCTGGATCTCAATTCAAACCATGTCCCTGCATTGCAATTGGCTGCCGGGTCCCTTTGGTCCCTTTTATTCTGTAATGTCCTCTGCCCAGTTCCATTTTCTTCAGGGCATAAACAGGCTGGAGCAATCGGCCATGCCCTCCACTCCCTGTGGAGTGACAGTCGTAAAGGCTGGATCAGACTCAGGTGAAGCCTCTTAGGGAGCTGGCCCCACAGGGGGCGGAGTTGCGGCCACCTCCGAGGCCAAAGCCTGGACCCCAGTCTTCAAGTTCTTGACCTCTGTTCTTGAAGCTGTTTCTGCATCTCTGAATGACCGTGGCTTGAGACCCATGCCTTTAATAAAGGTTTCAGAACGCTGATTCTCTAATTCTGTCATTCCTTCTGAGTTGACTCTGGGATTTTCCTATGTAAAAAGTAGCTTTTCTTCATTAACTATGTGGTCCCCTGAAGCAGGTTTTTGCACAGGAGGCAGTGGGTGTGGTTCTCTCTCTCACTTATTGAGTCTTAGCATAATGAGTCGGTGCCCCAGCACCCGCTGGCCCTGACCAACGAGGTGTCTTTGATGTCATTCATTTGTGCTCTTGAACACACGTTTTCAAACAATCCACGAGTCAGCTGAATCTGGGCTGAAATCCCAACCCTGCTCTTTTCTGGCACTGTGACCTTAGGAGAGCTACTTCAATCCTCTAAGCCTCAGTTTCGTCATCTGTAAAAGGGGCTGGTGAAATCCCACCCCATAGGGATATCAGGGATGCAATGTGATAACTACCTGGCCAGTGCCTGGGACGTAGTAACTGCTCAATAAAGAACAGCCAGGAGGGATCTTACCATGGGAATTACAAAATCACAAGTCAGTCTCTGGTGCATATATAATGTCTGCGCTTAGTGCTGACTTTTGAGACGGTCAGCTCCGTGGCAGGATGTGTGCCCATTTACAGGAGTAGATAAGGGGAAGGTCGCTCCTGCCCACAGGTTCTATGGGGGAACAGAATCGGTGCTATTATTTGCTTGCTATTATTTTAGGGGGTGAAGAGGCATTTTCTTAAAGAGCCAGACTGAAACTCCTGTGGGTTCTTTTTACAAGTGTGGAAGCCGAGGGTCAATCAGACCTATAAGCTGTAATAATGTCCCAATCCAGACACAAAACACTGCCCCCAATGAGGCGGCAGGGGGTCCACCCCTTCAGGGGACCAGCTTCCAAGATTCCAGTCTTTGGAAGTGTAAGAAGATTAGCCCTCCTGTAGGCACTGCTCTTGCTCTGGCCGCGTGGCTCTCAGTTCCGCGCCTCCGTCTGCAGCTGGCGCGGGCTAAGGGATGGAGCCACTCATTACACATGCTTAAGCAGGCCTAATTTTAAGTAAACATATTATACATAGTCAATAGAAATGTGTTCAGTCATGCTAATGAACACAGAGAATGTACACAGCACTTTACTAAAACAAACAGTCTTCCCGTTTTTAAGTGCTACACGGTCGCAACAAACTGTACTCTAAATTAATTACAGGAGCCTCAGCTTTTTGGCTGACTTTATGAAATCAGAGCCTCAGAGACTCCGCATTTGACACAGGACTGACCATCTCCTGCCCCTGGGTGGCGCCTCTGGGAAATGGCCCTATGACTGGAAACGGAGGCTCCCTTGACCCGCCCCGCCCTCCCGTGCAGGAAGGCCCCTGATGGGGAGCCCAGGACCAGACGCGGAATCCTCAGGCGGACGTCAGCCACGCAGCCCCAGACATGTGGGACGGGCTTCCCCACCAGGACCCTGCCCCAGCCTCAAGCCCTGGGCCTCCTCGTCGGGCTGCCTCCACAAACTGAGAGGGAAAGGCAGAGTGGGCAATCCCCGGTGACTCTGCGGTCTATCAGTGTGGAGACACTAAGTCAATTAACTGTCAAAAAACAAACACTGATGCCAATTTTACAACTATGAAAAGCACAGGGGAAAAGTGGGCAGCGAATACACGTCTGTAACGCAATTTTAGCTTGTCAACAGACACTCCACATAAGCATAAGCAAAAGGAGCAAGCAAATGCTTGTGAAAGTGTTCAGTCTTGCTGACAAATAATGAAGGAAAAATTAGATACAATCAAAACAGTAAAACTACGTGAAAAATGAAAACCCGTGCCAGAGGTCCGTGGAAGGCAGGCAAGCACCTGCATCCTCGGTGCAACCAGGAACTAGTATTTCTGGACGTCAATTTGGCAAGAGAGAGTGATAAAACCCCTCATTACGTTCGCCTGGCTTGGAAACTGGGGCTCAGGAGGGGCAAGGGATTTACCCAGGGCCCCACGACTTAAGTGGCAGAGCCAAACAGAATGCTAGGTATTATATCTGGATATAAAATGTCCCCAAAAGAGCTCATTTATTAATATTCAGGGTTGATATAGTGGAGTCACGAGGGTCACAATCCCAGAAATGGATAAATGCACTGTAATGGATTGACCTGGGTGGCACCGCGTAGGCCGGCAGGGTGTGGCTGGAAGCTGCGGTCCCTGGGGGCCTTGGAGGTTTTATACACATATACGTATATATATGTGGCTCCTCCTCCACGGGGTGAACTCAGCCCATGAACCCTTCCTCTCTCCACTTCCTGTGGTCATGCCCCGAGATCTCGGTCCCTTGCCTCTCATGGACTGAACCCCAAACCATAAGAAAATAAACCTTCTTTCCTCTAAGTTATGTATAAAGCTTTTAGATTATAGCTGTAAGCATGCTGTCAGGTATACTAGGAGAGACGGACTCCAGAGTCCAGGGTCCACCAGCCCTGTCACTCGGCAGTTTGATCTTTGGCTTCACACCACTGTGGCTCAAATATGCTCACTTCCCTCACTCCCTTCAGTAAACGAGTGCTGGGAAGCAACAGGAAAGGCAGGCCCCGTGCCCGGCAGGTTACAGGGCAATCAGCTTCACTAGCCACGCAGATCTCCACTGGCCGGCCCAGCTCCCCTCCAGACTACGCTCCCTGAGGGTCAGGGCCAGTCTCCCATCCACGTTCCCACCCTGAGGATTCCTCTGAAGTGGAATCTAGGAGCAGAGACTGTCCTGCAGGTGGGCATGCTGCTGCTCACCCTGGAAGGACACAGAGGTGGGGACTTTCTGGCCACCAAAGGCACGGAACACAGAACCTGAACACCTTGAGTCAGAAGAGAAAGGAGCTCGAGAGGAACACAGGGAGTGGCCAGGCTGGCAGAAGTCTGGGACGCAAGGAATGTGTCTGCAGAGTGTGGAGGTGGCTGCGAAGGCCCAGGAGCCTCTAGGATTCTGAATTTATCATAAGGAAATCACTCAAATCTTTATATCTCCAAACTGATTGACAGATTCAACACCTTCCTATCAAAATCCCAGCTGGCTTCTTCACAGAAATTGACAAGCTAATCACAATATTTGTGTGAAAACTCGAGAGACCCAGAATAGCCAAAACGATCCTGAAAAAGAACAAGACTGGCAGGGTCACAGGTCTGATTTCAAAGCTTGCTACAAAGCTACGGTAATCCAGCCTGTGTGGCACCTGCATAAGGAAAGATGCAGAGATTGATGGAAAAGTGCTCAGAGTCCAGAAATAAAACTTCCCGCTACGGCCAACTGATATTCAACAAGAAGGCGGAGACAGTTCAATGCGGAAAAGAAGAGTCTTTCAACAAATGGTGCTGGGACAACTGGATATGCATATGCAAAGCAATGAAGTTGGACCCTATCTCACAAAAATGAACTAAAGATGGATCAAAGACATAAGTGTTAGAGCTAAAACTGTAAAACTCTTAGAAGAAAACATTGGCATAAAACCTGGTGGCCTTGGATTAGGCAGTGGTTTCTCATATGTGGCACCAAAAGCGCAACCAGCAAAGGAAAACATCGGTAAGTGGATCTCCAACAAACTGGGAGTTTTGTGTTTCGAAGAACATCATCAAGAAAGTGAAAACAAAACCCACAGACTGGGAGAAAAATTTTGTCAGTCATCCCTCTGATAAGGGACTTCTATCAAAAATATACTAAAATATTATTACAACTCAACAATAAAAAGACAACCTAATGCTGGGTGTGGTGGCACACACTTGTAATCCCAGTACTGGAGAGGCTGAGACTGGAGGATCTGGTAGTAACAAAATGTTCTAAAATTGCCTGTGGTAGTGGTTACACATGATTGTAATGTTTTCTAAAAAAAAAAAAAAAAAAAATTCACTGAATTGCATACTTGAAGTGGGTGGATTGTATAGTATGTGAACTATACCTTAATAAAATTCTTGCAAAAAAAAAAACCCCACAAACACCCTTACATAAGTATATAAAAATCTCTCTCTACAAGGTGCCCTATGCGTGCTCTTCTGTGTGGCACTGTGGTTAGAAGTGGCTGGTGCAGACTGTGTTCTTGATGGACTTCCCCGTCTTAGGTACTTTGTGGCATTGGCTAAGTTCTTTAATCCCTAAGTAGTACTGTGCCTCGTTTCTTCTCACCTGGGAAATGGGTATAATGATACCCACCTCTTAAAGAGGGGTTTTCTGGAGCTAAAAGGACATGAGGTAGGTAAAGGATTGAACACAGGGGCGAGCACACAGGAAACCACACGTGATAAATACCAGCTCCTGAGACTGGCTAATGCGTACAGTAACAAACAGCTACATCAAAAGTATGCTTCACTCGCTTCATGGAAGCATCAGCTTTGGAGGGGCCTGTGTCGATAGGGAAAGGCTGCTCCACGTGAAATGCCAGCAAGAAAACGCAGCAAGTGGTGCAGCACGGGGCTAACTACAGAATCACAAAGTGAGCGTGACAAAGAGCGAGATGCAGGACTCCGTAAATCAGCCACGCGTCGTAGGAAGAGGGCTCTGTTATGCTTCATATCCTCTGCCTCACTGTTGTGGATATCCCAAAGTTGGCTAATGAGCGGTTAAAAATAAATCAAGTTCTAGCACACCACAATGAGGACGCTCAGGTATCTAGGGGCTTTCCAGCACTCTCAGCCACCCCTACCCCAGAACTGTAGGACCAGAACCCCCAGGCCTCCCGGGGTCCCGAAGCCGCTCTGATCCACAGTGATTCGCTCTGCGCAGCACAAGTCAGAGCTGTCTTGGAGTCAGAAGAAGATGGGGTCAACCTGACTCCGGGGCGTGCTCACTTGAAGTCTTCCTGGTCCTCGTTTTTCTTCGGTGCCCTGTGAGCTCCAACATGGGCACATCATTGACCTGTGTTCCAAAGGCATCTTTCCTTTTCCCCTTTTGCTTCCGGGTCTCCTGCCAAGGTTGGCTTCGGCGACACCCAGGAACGTCGGGGACTAAAGTCAAGTCGGCTGCCACAGTAGTCATGCTCCATTCCCGAGTGAGCCGATCCAGCAGGGGGCGCCATCCTAAGGGGAAGGGACCCTTTGCTCACTCACAGGCCATGACCCCAGAACACTGCAAATCCCCAGAGAGCCCGGAAGGACACACGTCAGAAGCAGCAGGCTTGATTCACCGGCACGCAGGAAGGCCTCCTAAAACGTTTCCCAAGAAAAAACGCACATCAAAAACATCTAAAAATATACCTGGGGGAGGAAGAGTCACTGGGGTGAGCGGTACTAAAGGGCGACTCACGTGTGTCTACTGTCTCCTGAATTGGGATGAAGCCCACAGGCAGCGTGTCCTTGACGTCAATGAGCTTCATGTCCACTAACACGTTCCCCAAATGACTCTTGGGAAGAAAGAGAAGAGACACAGACTATTAATCTGAGCGCGCCTGCAGTCGCCTTGCCATTTTGGCTTCCAGATGCATATTTAACACAATGACTCGTGCAGCTCTACGACAGCAGGTTAATTAGAGGAGGTGACACTTAATGTTCCCCAGCGGTTACACGGGGACTCGGTGGCCGCCGGGAAGGAGTTTCATCTGCGGAACCTCAAAGCCACTCGCTCAGACGTGGCCTCCCTCGGTTAGTGGGATGAGCAGCCAGCAGTCGCTGTAGACATAACCCAGCAGAGGGCAGCTGTGCACACCTGTCCCTGCACCCGGCCGCCACTCAGGGTCAGACAGGTTTCAGGAAGGGCAGATTCCTGGGGCCCTTGTCGTGGGAGAGTGGCATCTGAACCTAACACGGAACCAGCCCGACTCCTAAGTGATCACCTGTCTGCGTACACACACACGTTTCAGTTGCTAGATACATTCTGCAAAATCCCAAGAATCGTAAACTAACACAGAGTGAATCGGGGCTGCCTCCGTATTACACTTCTTCTAAAATGACATGCACGAGGGCCTCTTAAAGCTCCTGTTTAGTGGTAGTATATGGGGTCCACAGTGCGCAGTTCCCGTAACCGGCGTGAAAACATCTCTCCAAGACGGTGCGCCATTCTGTAATTGCAAGGGAGAATTCTCTGTGAACACGCCGGCACTTGCAGCCTGCGTTTCAAGTAGGAAACAGCCCTAAAGAAATCTGTCCTCCAACTTAAATACACAGGCCCACCATGGAGACTTTAT
The DNA here is from genome assembly GCA_004027655.1 of Graphiurus murinus. Classification (NCBI taxonomy): domain Eukaryota; kingdom Metazoa; phylum Chordata; class Mammalia; order Rodentia; family Gliridae; genus Graphiurus; species Graphiurus murinus. The sequence continues at coordinate 8,149 of PVLC010029843.1, forward strand.
TAACATCTTCAGAGTCGTTTGCCAGCTCGTCCCCTCTCTCTAGTCAGAGCCAGTTAAGGGAAGAATGATGGATTCCGATCCCAATCTCTCCTGGTTGGGTACTAGCCATGCATTCCGCGCACCCATTTTCCAGAAGTGCCTCGAGGCCAGGGCGAGCATGCTGGACAAATGTCCAGCTGGTCAGTGCTGGGCAGCAGCTGGGCTCTGCCCTGGGCAGCAACCTCGTAGGCCATCGTTCCCCTCTTGCTTAGAGCAGAGAGCTCCTACCTCCATGTCTGCATGGAAGCCCACCTCCCTCTGCACAGCGCCAGCACCTCTGGGAGCCAAGCAGGGGCTCTGCCCATCTGAGCTAAGCCTCACTCTCTCAAAGCACTCTTTCACCCTTCATGTCTATGACTGTATCTGCACGAGGTTATTTAATATCTCTCTCTCCTCCAGTGCTTACCCATGGAGACCAAAATTATCTCTGCTCTTACCATAAACTAAAGTCTGGTGTCATTCTTGCCCATGGTATGTGCCCAGTAACTATTTGCTGAATAAATTAATGTCTTGGCATATTTTTTTCAACTAGGTGGGCCACCAAGAAGCAGAAACCCAACTAGATTAGCGGAGCCGATCAAGACCGTGTCATAAAAATTCTGCAAGTAGCCAGGCGTGGTGGTGCACGCTTGTAATCCCAGCATTTGGGAGGCTAAGACCGGAGGATCCGGGTTCGCAGACAGCCTCAGCTACCTAGTGAAGCCCTCCGCAACTTAGTGAGACCCTGTTTCGAAATAAAGAATAAAAATTAGGGCTGGGGGTGTAGCTCAGAGGAGGTAGAATGCCCCTGAGTTCAATCCCCAGTACTGCAAAAAAAAAAAAAAAAAAAATCTGCAAGAATGTTTAGAAAGTACATTATGAAAAATATGCCAGTAAAATAAATTCTTCAAATTGGAATATGAAGGTCAAAGTGGCCAATGTAACCTTAACCTGTGGCCTGTTTCCATGGCCTGGCTTCACCAAGCCAATCCTTGTTCCCAGAATTACTGTATTCACCAACCATTTAATACGATTCCATCTCAGGTAGCGGGGTCCCGGGAAGACGATGCAGGTGGAAAGAGGGGCCCTCCCTCCTCCCTAATGCGGAGTAAATCTCTGGATGCGAGGGAGGGGTTTGAAGCGTCAACCTAAGTCGCAAACATGGGCTGCTTTCAGAGTCGCCTGATCTAATCTATCATCATTTTTTTTTTCTTGGCAGCTGCTTTTCCATGTCATCGCTGCTCTCTGCATTGAGAAATTAACAACTGGGCATGTTTTGCTGCCCTGTAGATGGATGGGCATTCATCAGTATCCTTCTCGAATGTCTCCTGCTTGACAAGTTGGGTTTTACAGAAGTCAACTGCAAACCACTTAGCGACCTCACCCTCCACGCTTTCTACAAATGTCCCTGATCCTAAAACCAGAGCGTCATTGGGCGCAGCCGTTAAAAAGAAGCGCCCGCAAACCCTCCCGTGCATACAAAGCGGGAGGGAGGCTGCGGCATCCTCGAAGCTTCCCGCAGCCCGGGAGTGGCCCTCCTCGCGTGGGGCTGCCGCTCTCTCGGGGCTTAATGCGGTCGGTCTGCGACACCATTAATTTTGCTGGTTCCTCTCCCCTCCCCCACCCCCGCTGTCTTTCATTTCCTCCTCATAAATATGAAGAACGTATTCCCAATCCTTGTTGAGCAAATGATTCATGCCAAAAGCCCAATATGCACTGACTCAGGGTATTTATATTGTCTCTGGTAGCCAGTATTTGCTAGTATACTGTAATTATTTTTGACAACCTTGCATTTAAGGTAGCCACAGATAACCAACTTAATATTCAAATGTTCATAAATCCTTCTGTTTAATATCCTCCCTACCTAATCTATGTACATTATTATTACAGGTAATGCAGAAAGTACAGGGCATGAAAAGTGCAATTAATCTCGATCCTTCCCCAGGAAGCAATGTCGCTCCAGAGCCAGGTTTCTGTATTAATGGCATTATTGGGGGAAAGGAATTTAGGTTCCAAAGGAGGCTCCCCAAACTCCTACATTGGGAGTCTCAAGTCACCTAATTAAGAATCTGCCCAGTCTTGAGATCCCACACCCTCCTGTACAGTTGTAAAAATCACGCTGTCGGTTTAGACTATAGGGCCAGGACAGACTGGCTGCGAGGGATCAGAATACGCCTGGCTCCTGCCGCGCTGGACTGGCTTGGCTCCTGCCACCTGCCTGATTTGATCTCATATCAGATTCACTCCCTTGATTTGGTCGTTCAGATCCCTTCTAGAACCTGCTCACTCTTTTTCCAAAAGTGAAATGTCCCCCCTTCCCATGGTGCTTCAGAGTGAGGCAGGGGCTCCTCCAGCCCTCCTGGTCCCCTCCTGGCCTCCCGCGTCCCACCCAGAACACGGCTGTTCAACGGCCAACGAAGCCTGAAGCCAGGGCATTTTCTACAATACACTTTCTCAAGACACCTGAACGACCGAGCCCCAGTGACCTCTTTGTCGTGCAGGACTTGTCTCTGTCCCCACTCCCAGGGATTCTTCTGGCCTAGAGAACCAATACCCCACAGCCTTCATGGGAAAACGCACCCAAACCCAAACCCAGAGTGGTCATGGCAACCGTGGCCGGGTGCCCTGACCAGGGAACCAAGGCCTCTCGGGCCAGGGAAGATGAAGGCTGAGAAGAGGCCAGAAGAGCCTCTGGAAAGCTCGGGCGGAGGGGGAGAGGGCGTGAACCGGCCTTAGGCCAGGTCCTGGCAGGCTCCTCCCCAAAGCCCCAAGCCGCAGTGAGCACGCTGGCCTTCTACAGGAAGCTGCGGCTGGTGGGCAGAAGAGAGGGGACAAAAGCTAAAAGTGGAACCCATTTCAAAAAGAGTTTAGGTGAGCTGCAGGGACAAAGGGGCCACAGCAGTGCTGGGGAGTGCAGGCGGGAAGGATGGGGTGGTGGGCTACCCGCCCCCCTACACACACATAAGCCCAACGCCTGCCTAGGAAGGCAAGGCCACCTCTAGACCTGCCCCAGTGCCTCCTAGGGGGGGACTGGGGGGCATGGGGGCGGGCTGTGCAGGTGCACCGCCAGGTCACAGAGCAGGCAGCCCTTCCAGCTCAGCTGCAGTCTTCCACTATGGAAAGTGCTGCGTTCACACCCCGGGGTTGACAAGATGTCCGCACTCACCGCCAGGCCTCCATCCTCAACTCTGCCCCTTACAACCAGCAAATATATGGCTCTTGTAACTGGGGAAGGGGGTTAAGGCAGTGAATTCTCCCCGAGTCCTGAGTACAGGAAGGATAATTCACCTAGCAAAGAATTATAAACAAACAACAGGGACGGGTCGCAGAAGGGAGTACAAGCCAGAGAGACCTGTGACACCGAGAGGGGCACACCGGCCTGGTAAAGGAGCCAGGCTGGGCTGCAGTGCAGAGGCAGACTTCTCCCCTCCAGAGTGAAGATGTTTGAAGTTATTGTTATTGTTTTGATTGATCATGAACATATACTAGTGTTATAACAGAATTTATAAGAACAAATTGGTAAAGATATTTCCAAAGCTATATATTTACATTAGAAAAAAACATAAATAGGCAGGCCAACAATATGATGTTCCCCATGAAAATGAAAATCTGACTGCTCCCTGGGGGCCGGGCAGACAGGTGCCCTTGGGGAAGCTTCGCCTCTCAGCACTAGTGTCCTCGTGTCTGAGGAGGGAACGGGTATGTCAGGCCTCACGCCCGGGGCAGGCCTCACGCCCGGTGGAAGCTCACTAAAGCTCCAGCCCCTTTGTCTAACCACCATTAAACTGCCTTATTGGGAGAGTATTATTAGGTATCTTTAAAGTTTCCTTTTTATGGGCCCAAGCATGAAAAACAGCACACTGAGAGAAATCTGCATATGTGGATGCCTATCTACAAAAATAATGAGACTCAGAGAGAAATAGAAGGTTGCTCTGGAAACACCGCCATGTTTGGGGCCCAGGAGGGGCAAGGGGGACAGGTGAGTGCGCCTTTAAGCGAGGCTGCCCTTGGTGGGCCAGCATTACCTCCAGCTCCACTGGAGGCCACGTCCACACTGCCCTGTGATCTGTCCCTCAGAGGGATGGTGGGCAAACGAGAGCTGTGAGAGAGATTTCCCGGTTTCCGTTTGAGAACACATTTTAATGGAATTCACTGTACACCTGGGTACGTGGTTAATAATACTGTTAATCAATGAAAGACGGTGCTGGCTGCTGATTCTACCCAGCTCACTAAAACCACAGATAAATTAATACAGCAATGAAAATAAACCACGACAACAACAACAAAAAAAAAAAAAAAAAGGAGGAGGAAATTCCAAACAGGAATGTGTATTACTCCTGCTCACTCAGCAAATGGGAACCATCACTAGACTTACATTTTCTTTGGAAAATGCTCTCGTGAAACACAGGTATCTGGTAACCTTGGACTTGAACAAGCCGTCTTTCCAGAGGTCAGCATCCACGCCATCTGCCGTCTGTGCCACCTGCGCCAGAGAGACAGAGAAGAGCATCACAGGTAAGACACGGCGGCGCGGGAGGTGCGCGCCGCTCTCTACCTGTTCCCATTAACACCGGCCGAGCTCTCGTGGCATCTCATTAGCTCGTTTCACGAGGCTCGGGGAAGAGAATCTCCAAAAGGGGAAAAGGGAGAGTGAAAAATACAACTTCTATATGGTCCCTGGGGAAGCCATTGATTAAAGACACCCTGACAAAACCGGTTCTAATGAGAAAAGAGCAACTTTTGTTGTAATGGACCAGGAAGGGATTGGAAAGTCAGCACATTAGGCTGCTCATTACCACCTACTCGGGGGATGGTGGGGCGAGGAAAAAAGCCCAATGGGGTGTGAAATGCACCTGGGCCTCCCCGCCCTGCGGTGACTGGCACGGCAGCCCCCTGCCCCTGCCCCGGCCAGCGGCAACAGGCACTCGGGCCAGGGAGTTCTGCTGGGGACCAAGGGGAAGTGGGTCAGGAAGAGGCACTCCACGCCGCCTCATCTTGGCACAAGCCCCAGGAGTGGAAGTCAAGGTCAGAAACTGCACTGCGATAGAAAAATAAAACAGATGGGGGGCCCTGTGTTTGGTCTCACTGGAAGCCATTTGCTTATATCCGGCTGTGGAAGTTCTCCCCAGGAAACGTTTGAGGGTGAAGCCGGACATGCTCTGCATCGCTGGGCAGGGGTGGGGTGCTAGTGTGGTGCCCAGGCACGAGGCGGCTGGAAGGGAGGAGGAGGAGGGGGAGGAGGGCTGGGAGCCTGCCATTTCCTCCCTCCCTTCCTGACCTTCAGGCTGCCCTGGCACTCCATGGCTAGGGTGTGGTCTGTGTTCTCACCTAGCAGCAGAAGGTGACAACATCACGGGCACCCTCCACGCCATGGCCAGCCCAGGAAGGGCGCACCTGGGAGAAGACCCAGGGAGTAGGGATACATGGGGAGGGATCCAGTCCCTGATCTGACAACCTCCCGGCCAGTCTGACCGCCTGCTGAAAGCAGCTCTGTTTCCTACACAAGACGGCCCCCCCGTGCCACCCATCCTGCAGACTGAACACTGGGCTGCACCGCTCAGGGACGTGGGGCGGCTGTAGGGCCTCCCCAGGACATTCCTGGAGCCCACCCTGGCTGCCCGAGGCTGCCTTAGAAAAGCTGAAAGGCCCTCTGGCAACAGAGGCTTGCTTGTTTTCCAAACTGAACAATAATAAATTCGCAAACTTGGATGAGAAAAGAAAGCGCCTATGTGAAGTATGCACATCTATTTGACCAGAAAGCTGAAGGAGGATTGGTATGGGGATAGTTTTAGGAATTGTTTGCTCCAAGTATGTGTGTTGTAACCCCCCACTCACACACATACACACACGGCAGAAAGAAGCATGGCTGGAACTGGGACTCGATAGGACTTTGTCAGCATTTCCGCCATGATGGCCCCTCATCAAGATTCTAGGAAAGCAGGAGACTCCGGGCTGTGGTCCCAGGCTCTGTGCATTCCGCCATAGGAGGTACCCAGACACTTCTCCCTAGCCGGTCACACAAAGGAGCCTATTTTCCTCATTCCTTTCCCCAAGTCAGATAAGCTAAGGAGCTACAAGACACTTGTCACAGTGTGAAGAGGCCACCCATGAGTGACCCAAACCTCAAGGCCCACACCGCAGGGCACCTGCACCCCATAGGAGTCCTCAAACCCTGCAGCCAGCCAGCGGGCCCCAGGACCAGGAAGGCTGGCAGAGTTGGGGTGCAGGGTGGCAGATGGAAGCCCCTCTCGGGGGAACAGGCAGCATGGAATTCAGAGGCAGACCCAAACTCGAGCCCCGATGGTATAAGCAAGGCCTGTGTCCCCCTGTGTGAAGTGGACAGGCTGCCCTCTTGGGGGTCACCGCTGGGTGAGGAGATGCTGCAGGTGCGAAGCGTGTGCTAACCTTTCTAAACTGAAGGGAGGACACCTGGCCTCACATGAGCTCAGGGATTTAAGATGACGTCATGAGCATCAGGATTCAGAAGGTCCTCAGGTGCTCCATGGGGCTCAGCGGTGACCTCTGGCCCTCTGAGACGCCTTCTCTGGTTTTGGCCTAAGTCTGTTCTTTCAAATGCACACGATACGGCCACGTCGCCCTCCCCTGCCAGATGCCCAGGACCATCGGCTTCACCAGGACAAGGCCAGTGGCTGTTCTGCCTGCCATCTTACCCCCTGCACCAAGCACAGAGCCTGACGCAGGTGCCTCCATTAAAACTGGCTAAAGGAATGAAGGAACCAGTCAGCCATCCAATCAGGACCCAGTGTGGGAAGTCGCACACCCCGCCGGCTACCCAGATCATGGAGTAAGAATAGTTTTAGATGAAACTCCAGGGTTGACACCATCGAGCTGGGTGGATCTCGGGCTGCTTCAATTCAGAGGCTCATCCTGCCTCCACTTCCAAATCACCACCCGTGAGACTCGCACCCATTTCAGCACAGAGGCTGCTTGCTCTTCTGGCTATCTTGTCTGTTTCCTGCCTTGTTTCCTAAACAATTCACAGTGAGCAGCGCTGCAGCTGACTGTGGTGCCTCCGGAGTCTGTCACGGGGCCTCACAGACACATGCACACATGCTCCCTCTCCTCCTAGCCTCTCTTCCCAGGGTGCAGGAGCTGTCGAGGTGATGGACCCAGAACCAGGCCTGTGGCAGATCCCTCTTTCCCACCAATATTACTAAAAGGTCAAGTAGCAAGAGTAGGAACCTGCGAGAATAAGAGCAAGAGAAGAAAGGGACATGAGAGATGCCAACGACACCCTGGAGCAGTAGAAAGAAGAAGGTAGGGAGTTAGCAGGGAGGAGCGTGACCTAAAGGCCTGAGGGGCCAGAGCCCGCGGAGGCTGATCAGGGCCCAGGGCTGGGTGCGCACAGGGAAGAGGGTGTGAGTTCAGGACTGAAGTGGGTGGCCTGGACAAGGCCCATCAACAGAGCAGCGAGACTCCCAGATCCCCACCCCATTTCAGATGCACTTCTGCAGAGACTGCACCAGCAAGGCTTAGAACCTCAGAACCCCACCAAGGAGGGGAAGGAGGTAGAGGAGGGGTGCAACTCCAGACTAAAAATTGGGGTTAACTGCAAAATGAACCGCTGCCCCGTCATCACCCCAGCTCACCCTCCTTCCTGCTTCCAGACGTTTCCCCAAAATGCTGGCTATTGAAGGACTTGTCTCTAGAGGAGCTGAAGAGCACACCGGATCTGGATGTGTCTCCTGCAAAGGCCAGCTCCGCCGCAGGGCTGCACCGTGTAGCCCACCAGCCAACAGGCACTCGCTGTCCACAGAGCTCCAGCCCCGAGGCAGCACCTCACTCCTATGACCACAGAAACTACCAGGCGCTGGGGGGAAGTCTCAAACATGAATGATATGCCCAAAATAGAAAAATAAAATAAAAACAAAAGGGGAAGGGATTCAAAGGTAGTGTAGACAAGAGGAGGAAACCAAAAGAGGGAAGGAATGACAAGCCTACAATCAAAGTCCTCAGGCACCGCATGAGCGGATATATTGCATACAACAAACAAGAACAGAATATTGTGAAAGCTCTTTTGGAAAAGGAATGATGGAAAAACAATATAAAGAGATTATAAATCAGGAAGCTATAGCTAAAATTTAAAATTAAAAAAAAATACCAAGAGAAAGTTGGAGACATTTTCCAGAAGGTAAAATATGAAGATGAAATGATAAACTATAGGAAAGAAGAATGAATGAAATGGAAGAGCAATACAACACCCAGTTAACAAGAGCTCCAGAAAGAGAAGTAAAAGTGGAGGGCAGGGTGAGCCTCTGACTGAGGGCCTCCTGAACACTGTAGCTCAGTGAATGAAAAATACCCACCTCAAAGCAAAATGGTAGACTCCCACCACACTTGGGGTAAAGAGACCACCTTAAAAACCTGCAAAGAAATAACAAGTTGCAGCCGGGCAGCATTTGGGAGGCTGAGACCGGGGGATCTGGGTTCTCAGCCAGCCTCAGCTACCTAGTAAGGCACTCTGCAACTTAGTGAGACCCTGTTTCCAAATAAAGAATAAAAAATAGGGCTGGGGGTATAGCTTGGAGGTAGAATGCCTGAGTTCAACCCCCAGTACCACAAAAAAAGAAAAAGAAAGAAATAACAAGTTGCTTATAAAGGAAGTGGAATCAATGCATCAGGCTTCTCAGTCATCCAGGGGAAACTAAAAGAGAACGATGTCCTCAGAACTCTGAGATTCTACACCTAAGGCAAACACCGCGTGAGGGCCGAGCAGAGGCTTTGCAGATGTGCGAGACCTTAGAAGGTTCATCTCCCGGGACCCTTTCTTAGGAAGCTACTGGAGGGCGCAGCAGCAAAACGGGGTTAAGTCAATAAGGAGGAAACCATAAGTTCCAGGAAGTTGAGCCCACAGGAGAGCAGGGAGACGACAGTGGCTACTCAGCTCTCCACGGGAGGAAGAGGAGGTCATGGCCGCCACCTCTGGAGGAGAGGAGTATGAGATTAGGGATAGCCAGAGCTGCACTGAAGTACAGGAATGGGCAGGGGACAAGTCTGTTGAAGCTTTTAGACAAGTGAAAATAATGGGCCAAAAGTTAATTGAAAAAAATAATTAATGAATTCAGAAATTTAAAGAAAAATGTTTTAACATTAATTTAAAAGCCAATAGGTACCCAGACAGCTAAGCAAATGGAACATGTTTAATTCCAAGAAAAACAGGAGGTGGTACAAGAAAGAAAATACATCCTAGTACATTTGATTCAGTGGTACCCAATGTTTGCATTGTCACAGTATGTAAACACCGAGCATTAATTTACCAAAAATCTGGGAACTGCTTTATGGAAGGGAGATTATAAGAGAATAACAAGACTAGAATAGGTAAATCAAGAAATAAGTAGTATAATCAAGCTACTTAGAAAAGTGGAGATGAAGCGGCAGAGAGGGGAAAATCTCAGACTTGAAAGCACTGACTCTAGGAAGCAGGAAGGGGCCCTGGGAGAGGGCTGAGGTGCTGTCTTCTCATAAGCCCTTTGGTGCTCTTTATTTTTTTTTTTTAACTGTCCATGCACATGCCGCTTTGTTAAAATAAATGCAAATTTTAATTTTTGTGAGTCAGAGGGCTGGGGAAACAACAGGAAGATGGTATGGGACACAGATTCCTTTCAGACAGATCACCGGTGCTGCCGCCTGAAGGACCTTCCTGGCATGGCAGGCGAGCTCACTCCTGGTGAGCTGGTTGGTGAACTCCTAGTTGGCTGGTTAGTATGATCACTCCTGGTAAACTGGTTTGCAAGCTCACTCCTGGTTAGATAGGTAGTGAGCTCAGTCCTGGGTAGCTGGTTAGTTTCTTGCTTCTGGCTAGCTGATTGGTGAACTCACTTGTGATTAGCTTCTGTGCTCACTCCTGGTTAGCTGTTTAGTATGTTCACTCCTGGTCAGCTGGCTAGTTAGCTCATTCCTGGTTAGGTGGTTAGTGAGCTCAGTCCTGGTCAGCTGGCTAGTTTGCTCACTCCTGGTTAGGTGGTTAGTGAGCTCATTCCTGGTGAGCTGATTAGTGTTCCCAGGAGGTAACTGTCCGAAGCAGCACATGCAATTGATTTTAGCCTTCCCTGCAGCTAGAGTCTACCAAGAGTGAACTTTCGGTTGCCCCAAGGACAGGCTGAGGGCAGCCAGCGGCCAGGGCCACAGCGCCGTGAGGCCTGCACAGACCTTTCAGGACCTGCTCAGCCTGCCTCACGCAGCTCAGGCTTCTGGTTTCCTTTTCTGGCCTGGGGACAGAGGTCACACTCTGGCAGTCACAGAAGAAACTGTGTCAAGAAGCCCGCAGGCCTCTGGCAGTGGGACCGCTGCTTGTGCTGGCCTGAGGCACTGCCAACTGCACAGGAACTGGGGGTCGCTGGGAGAGACCTCCGGGGTCAAGGGACAGGCCCGGGCTGCAGTCCTTCCTGTTATTCACTAGGGGCAGTTTTCCACTAAATCGCCCCCCAACCCAATGACATAGGTACCCCCCCACACAGTCTGCAGATAAGAAAATAAGAACTTAAGTAAATGTGAAGTCATTCAGTACACACAACCTCGCAGGTCAGAACCAGGTCAACTGGGCCCTGCCTTTGGTGAGTGCCTTGTGCAGCCTCCCTGGAACACGCCAGGCAGAGAGCGCCACTGCAAACACGCACCAGGCGTGACCAGTGTGAAAGGAAGCTGGGAGTGCACAGCCTCGATTCAGCGCTGGGCGGTGCAGACAGGGGGCACCGAGGACACTTACGGGAGCACGTAGGCTTTGAGGGCTTTGCTTTGGTGACGCAAGTGTACAAGAAAACTGCCGTGATCTGAATGTCCTCCCCAAAACTCAGGTGGAGACATAATCGCCACCAGGTGCTTCTGCTTGCCGAAGACAGAGAAGTACTCAGGATTGTCCTGGCAAGGGAGAGAGCGTAAGGACACACACACAGAATCCAAGCCACCAGACCTCGGGAAGAGAGAGCACCTTGGTCCACTTGGGGCCAACAGCGCTGAGACCTCCCTGAGGATGCACAGACGCAGTGTGTCTCTTCTCTTCTCCACTCTGTTTCCTAGCTTCCTGCACCCACGCTGGCTGTAAGCCTTTTCCACTCACCATTTCTGCTCATTTACATGCTATTTATCCTCCCCAGATCATCAGAGTAACCCACTTAACATAATAAGGTAGAGCTATTGTCTGATTCTGGCAGATGAAGAAATTGAGGAACAGAAGGATAGTGGCTAAAAAAATTATGGTATGTCCATACAATGGCTTATTCATCTCTTAGGATGATACAGACATGTAGAATCATATCCACGACATGTTAAGTAGGGAAAATTGCTAATGAATGAAAAAGCATGGGAGAGGCACATAAAATGGTGCACAAGGGTTCCAAGTTTGAGCCCAGCCTGGGCAATTTAGAGACCCTGTCTCAAAAAGGGGGGCGGGGAGCATTGGGGGTATAGCTCAGTGGTATAGCCTCCTGGGTTCAATTCCCAGTACCACTCATTTTAGAGAATATATACAAATAGCTTTCATAAGGCAACAAGGAAAAGACAAACTCACTAATAAAGACCAGGCTAAGGCCATTAACCAGTGGTTCACAGAAGCAATACAGATGGCCAGCAGCCGCCAAAAAATGTTCAACTTGGGCAGTTATTAAACTCAAAGGAGAACAAAGATGTGACTTTTTGTCAAACAGATGAAGACACTTTAAAAGGGGCAGGGTCAGACTCAGTGGGGGGCGGGGCTGTTGGCAG
>PVLC010029844.1:0-19919 GCA_004027655.1 Graphiurus murinus
CCTACCATATGATCCAGTGATACCTCTACTGGGTATCTACCCAAAAGAAAGGAAACCAAACTATCAGACCAACGCATGTGTATCTATGTTTATAGCTGCACAGTTTACAATTGCCAAACTATGGAACCAGCCAAGATGTCCAACAACAGATGAATGGATTACAAAACTATGGGATATGTACACAATGGAATTTTACTCAACCATAAAGAAGAGCAAAATCATGTTATTTGCAAGGAAATGGAGGGAACTGGAAAACATTATGTTAAGTGAGATTAGTCAGTCACTAAAAGTTAAAAATCAAATGCTCTACTTAATATGTGGAAGCTAGGGAGAAAATGGGACATAAGAGGGACTCCAGGTGAAGGAGAATTCTTAGGTGAACAAAAAATTTGACTTAATGGAAGGTAATGGGAGGAGGGGGGACATCCTAATGAGCATGATGTACTTACAAGATCACATCAAAGTCAATCACTAAACTGACCAGGAGATAGGAGAAGGGTGGGTGGGAATTGGGGAAGGGTTAATGAGAAACATGTGCATGGATGTCTTTACCTGTACTAGCTTGTACCCAACAAAAATGTGTAATTAACCCTGTTGTACCCCCCCCCCCAAAAAGAAGTATATCAGGAGATGAGACTTCATTTCTTTGACAATTAAAAATATTGTGGTGGGTAGAAATTAATACAATTATAGTTCTCCCCTTAAGGCAAGAAAGGAAAAATAAAATAAGGGTAAGAGTTGTAGCTCAAAGGTAGAATGACCCTGGCTTCAATCCCCAGGTGCCATAAAAATAAATAAATAAACAAATATTTCGGTTAAAATAGCAGAAATGTCAGATTACAGATAATTTTATTGTGTTATTATTTCATTACAAAAACCATAATCATTGCGTTGTCTGAAACATTTGGCCTGTTTTTCGCTTACTAACAAAAACAATAGTTTGGTTGTACCTCAGGCTAACCCAAAGATGATCTAATCTATTTCTTGAATGAAGTATATTAATAACCCGAGTTCTGGTTCCTGATACTAAAGACAAATGTCATGTGTCCAGGTGATAAAGAATGGATGTCTCCTAATTTTTCCTTGATATAAAACTGAACATGGAATTGTGACAAACAGGATTTATTGGCTTATGATGCTTATTATTATTACTATTTTCCTATGTCTCCCCCAACTCTTCACCTGTTTCCAGCTCTCCCTGTATTTTTTCATTTGCCCATCATTTTTTGTGAAACTCATTGTCTGTTTTCCCTTTTCTCCTTTTATTCAGTGTACAAAATATCTATATTTATGTGGTACTCTTCTCTGTGTTAAATATTTTTCATTTTCTTCTATGTACCACTCTCAGCTAAGTATGAGAAAAAGACACTACCCTACTGAAAAAACTTAAATACATGTGTCAATGGCTACAAAAAAAAATCTGTAAACCTTCTAGGCATGTTTTTGTTTTCAACTGAGAGATTTCTTACAGAAACAGAATCATGAAGTTTTAAAAATTTAGCATAATCACAGCATGCAATCATTCAAACTGAGTGTCAGACGATGTTTTCAGTTAAGTGGAGTTACTGTGACCATAGGCTAGCTCAGTCTGGTGGCTTGTCTTGGGGTAAGTTTGTCTAAGCTATTTTTGATTTGTGTGGTCTACAGGAAAATGCTTTTCCACCTCCCATGTCCTTGAAGCACATTTTTTGCTAAAGGTTTTGCTTGTTCCTTGCATTATAAATGCAGTGGAGCAGCAGCAGCAAGGCAAGTAGTGCTTTGAAGGGGCCAGGGCGTGGTGGGGACAGGCTCAGAAGGAGTGCTTATTGTAGAAATGGCTCTTGGTAAGTGACTGGAAGTAAATAACTCATCAGACACATACCCAAGAAAATGAGGAAAAACATGAGGAAACACTGGGAGTTTTTTTTTTTTTCCCAGAAAAAAATTAAATAGTTTGTCTTCTGTCAAAATTAATTTAATTGAAGAATAAGAAACAGTACCCTTCAATTCCACTTTAAAGCACAAAAAATGGTAACTGCTTTTCTTTGTAATTGTCTTTATCACTCATGCTGCAATTAGTTTAGCCTAATCCACCTCTCCCTTATTGTAAGTGGATATATTGCAAAGCAGAGAGAAAAGAGCACTCATGTGTTGAAAAATTATTAAGTATGAAATTAGCCGTCTAAATCTAAATTATCTTTTGTTTTAATGAAAAGACTTAGGGTTCCCTTATTTTGAAGTAACAGAAAAGATCCTTCTCTGCTTTTTGAAAGTATATCAGGAGGCAAGACTTCATTTCCTTGACAATTAAAAATATTGTGGTGGGTGGAGAAAAATGCTAATAATGTTCTTCTCCCCTTGAGGTGAGAAAATGGAAAATTATTGCAGACTAATGAAGGAGAAAGTTATCACTTTTTCTATTCAATATTGTTTTTTTACATATTAGATGTTATATAAAGAAAATTGAATTTTAGTTTTCCCCCTGGCTTTAATTTGTTTTGTTTTATTATTTATAAAATTAATCAGAATCTGCATATTGAGGATAATTTATCTACATAAGAACTAATCCATTTTGATATTTAAAGGAAACATTTTGAAATATGTTTTATTTACTATCTTGCTTTAAACTCTTTATTAGAGTCCTTTAAAAAGATAGTCTTGAAAATAAATATAAGAAGAAAATTTTCAGTAAAAGATAGTCTTATGGCCTCCTTTCTGCCCTTAAAACTCCTTTTATATCCATCAATGGTAATATAATGACAATAATAATAATCATTGAATCTCTTTATTAAGCTCTTCTGATGAGCTAGGCATATCATTTAGAGCTTTCTGCGTATCTTCAAAGGCAACTCTTTGAAGTGATGTCATCTCTCTGTTCAAAGACAAGAAAGCTGTACCTAAGGAGATTCAGTCATTCAAACACAGTGACTTATGTAGAAGGGGTCAAAGGCTGCACTGGAAGACCTGTCAGTTAACTTCAAGGCCATCACTTTGTACTGTGTCTAAGGGAAGAGAGCATCCAACATGCTCCTGGAAGTTTTTATTTCGAAAAAATATTGTTGAAGAGGCTGAATTAGGAAGAACACAAGTCTTAGTGGATTAGTAGAGAAAATAGGGAGGAGGGTTTGTATTTTATATACTATATTGCCAGGACACTATAGAAAACATTTATTTTGCCAGGTGTGGTAGCACTTTCCTGTAATCCTAGTACTTGGGAGGCTAAGAAAGGAGGATCATAGGTTCAAGACCAACTTCAGCAGGTTAGTGAGACCCTGTGTCAAAATTAAGAAATATAGCCGGGCGTGGTGGCTCATACTTGTAATCCCAGCATTCGGGAGGCTGAGACCGGAGGATCTGGGTTTGAGCCCAGCCTCAGCTACCTAGTGAGGTACCACAACTTAGTGAGACTCGGTTTCAAAATAAAGAATAAAAAATAGGGCTGGGGGTATAGCTCGGAGGTAGGATACCCCTGAATTCAATCCCCAGTACGACACACACACCACACACACACACACACACACACACACACACACACACACACACAAATATATATATATATATATATATTAGTAAAGATCATGGATGTATCTCAGTGGTATGAATGGTAAAGCATCCCTGAGTTCAATCTCCAGTACACCCCTTCAAACACTTCATTCTCTCACTTATTTAAACTAAAAGACAGAGTATGCTAATAGGTTCAATTTATTTATCCCTCTTTCAATCATTCAGATGGAGTAACCAATTTTTCCAAGACACTGCAACTCAAGGCGCTAGAGAGGTGCAAGGACTATCTTGGATCCTGTTTCCAAGGCAGTTTGAATACACGTCTCACCTCTATAATAGTTCTTCATCCTACAGAAAAACAAGATATAGAAGGAAAATTTTTGTATCAGTATATTTCCTTGTGGAATTACTTATATGAAGAAATCTGGACAAAAGCAGGAATATTTAGGTAGAAGGTAATATATGGTACAAATAAAATATTTTAAAAGGTGTGTTAAGTTAAAATTTAAAAAAGAAGTAAATTAAGTAGGTTATGAGTCATTTTGAAAAGTGCATAGCTATTATATTTACACAAAATTTCTTAATGTAAAACTATAATATATGTATATATATTTATGCATGTAAAGCTAGAAGAAAATATAGAAAAATAAAACAAGTATTTATTATAAAATTAAATTCTTTAAAAAATATTTCTCTGTCTACTTTTTCCAACCAATGCAAGGATCACTTAGGAACAAATAAAATAAAATACAATTTTAAAAGATAATTATATTGAAATACTTATTTTAAAATATTAAATTTACAGCTTACTTGTTTTTTTAATATTTTCCTGTGGAAAATATAGTATCATTTTTACAAATAATAAATGTAAACAAGTCACTTTAATAATTTTTACTAACTGCCTAAAATAGAATATTCTTTTACCTATATTGTGCAAACAACTGCTAGGTGATACAGGGATATGGTTAGAGAAGAAGCACATTTTTTAAATTAATTTTTAACTGATACATAAAAACATAAAATTATACATATTACTTTGGTATCATGTAATGTTCAACAATTGTATACATTGAACATTTAAATCAGGTTAAATAAATTTATTTCCTTGGACATTTATCATTTATTTATGGTAAAAACTTTCATAATCCTTTCTTCATGATTTTTCAAATGTACACTCCATTTTTGTTATCTGTAGTCACCATACTTATTGATCCTATGATCTTGTAACTTACAGAGAAGATTCTTGCACTTGAACCATTTTCATAGCATCATAAGGCTCAATAAAAAATTGAGGGAGAGATGGATGAACAGAGGTCAGTGGAAGAAAAGATATAAAGGAAGCAGGGGGGGGGGAGGGAAATCTAATAGGATGTATAAAATATAAACAGGATTTAGGTGGAAGGCAATTGATAAAATGTGACTTTTGACTATAATTTAATAGCCAGGGAATTTTATGGATGGTTTTGAATGCAGGGAAATTTTTCCCTTTGAACTATACCCCTATCCCCTTTTAATTTTTATTTTGAATCAGGGTCTCACTAAATTGCTGAGGTGGGTCTTGAATCTGTGATCCTCCTGTCTCAGCCTCCCAAGTACTGGTCTTACAGGTGTGCACCACCACACTGGCTTAATGAGTTAAATTTCATTGACACAGATGGGAACATTGAGGGTTTCAAGCAAGCATTCTGGAGAGCGCAGTGTGCTATGAGACTTTGCATGGTATGGATCTATTTGCATCATATTTTGGCTTCTAGACTTGTCCACATCCTCTTGTGTTGGACTGCATAATTTTAAAAATTACTGAGATTATTTTTCTTTCCCTATAGCATTTCAATGACTTACTGTTATACTTGTAATAAAATAACAACTCCTTTCTTTATCCAATAATACTTTACATAAACCAATTCTTTGCAACCTCTTCTTCCTCAAATTAAGCTTTGATATTTTCTTTTTTCTTATAAAACACTACCTCATGTTCTTGATTCAGCTGTTACATATTTTGTTTAATTTTTATTATTGTTTAGCTTATTTCCCACCCTCTCAAAAAGATTATATCCGGCCACTTTCATGATCTTACCACCATTTGTTCTTATAGTAAGAATTTCTTTACTTGCTTTTTGATTAATCTGATGACTGAAATATTAATTGCTTGTTTATCCCCAAAAGTAGCAACACCTCTGTCTTATTCCACATTAGTTGAATGCAGTCACATTGGAAGAGCTCGGAATATATTTGAATATTTAGTGAACATTGTATAATCAGTGATGACTTAGAGCAGAATTAGGTTTTAGACATAACCCTATGAGTAAGTGAGCTTCTTATTAGAAAAAAGATATTAGGAATTGAAACAAGCAGGAACATTTCAGAGAAGCCACCAAGATAACAACCAGAAGATTAAGCAATGATTTCCTGAAAAAAATAAAAAATAAAAAAGAAGTAAAGATTATACTTTCATTTATAGTCACATGGAAAGCACAAAATCTTCACCTATAATAAAGACATAGATTACAGGAAGATAAGCAGGTTTAACTTATAAAGATAATGGCTAATTTTCATTTTTAAATCAAAACTGAGATATTGGTAGAAAATCGAAATAGAGATATCTTCAGGTGTTGTAATTAGGAAGCAGATCCTTGGGAAAGTGGTTAAATTAGAAACAATTTGCTATTGAGTATCAAACAAGTGAAACACCCATAAATGTAATTATTATACTGTAATGTGACTTTATTAGTGTTTAAGAAACACTCTACAATGAGTTTTATGTAACTGTAGGCTTAGAAGGTTTCTAGATGATGCAGACTCTATAATGTGTGAATGTATATAAATTTAAAAACATCACTCTTTTTAAATTATTTTTTGTTTGCTTTGGCAGAACACTTGAAGAAACTGAAATGTTTATGTTAGCTATTCCTAAAAATTCAGGCTTCAGTTAGAGGATTTGGTTTCAAGCCACACATATCATCAAACTTCTTCCCCTTTGCCAGTCTACAGAGAAATGTGTTACTGCTCAAAACTGTTCAAAAGCTGAAAATACCACTTGCCAAAGGAACATTTAAAGCCAGAGACTAAAGATGTTAGCTTGCATGTTAGTTTCAAAGAAGAAATATACATTAACATTAAAATTAGTAAAAGGTAGTCACTAGTAGGTCATACTGAGGTCAACAAAGTCAGTGTATTGAAGAATATGATAGGATGTTGACTGTGATTGGCAGTTTCTGAAAAAAATTAGATTCAGGAAGAAAATCTTATGCATTTTGAGTTTTCTTACAACTCAGAAACATCCATGTTTCTTAGTGCAGTTCTGCATCCTGTTGAAACATACTTTCAGAGATAGAGGTCCAGAAAAGAGCAGGTGAAAGAGGAAATTGCAGCACCAAAGAGAGAAATAAAGAATAAAGACAGACAGAACATTTGTAGGAGAGCACCTAGTTCATGGGTCATCCATTTTCACCAGTTTTCTGAAAAATGGATGTGATGTTTATTTGGCACATACAGAGTTTTGGCTGCTGTCTGTGGTTTTCTAAAACTGATTTTTGTGAAGCCAGGTGCTGTAGGGCACCTGCTCACATTTATTAATAGCATATAACTCATTTAGATTTAGGAAAAACAGCATATTCTCTCTTTCCCTCCTAGACTTATGAATTCTAGTCCAGAAGAATGGTCTTCTTTACATTCCCTGCTTGCTGATATGCATGAACAGACCATGTGCTGAATTTATCCTCGACCTGATTTTTTTTTTTTTAATAACCAAAATTCAGTTAAGTAAGTGTGGTTTGTTTGGCCTTTCTTATTACCACGCAGTCCTTTCTGCCCTGAGAGTGTTAAAATATTTTTTTTTCCTTAATGAGTCTTTCCTAGAAGAACTAGTATATCTTTCTTATGTTCCTGAATAATTTCACTTTTTAGCTTTGAACTCACAACTCTAATTGAACTACACTAAAGGCCATATTTCTTTGCCCTTTGAATGTGTTATATCTGACAGTAATTCTGAGGCAGTGAGAAAGCCCCTTACAAGCTAATTAAACTCAACCCTAAAATAAAATGTATCATTTTTTTTCTGCTTTACCATTCTTTGCTTCTTTTTCTCTATTCCTCTATTTCCTTTATTTTCTTATTTTTTGAAGATTAAAATTATATTCTTACTTTTTCTTGGAGATTAAGATGTTTGAGAATCTATATTCTTTTTTTTTTTTGTCTTTTTTTTTTATATACTAGGGATCAAACCCAGGGCATTATGTATACAAGGCAAATGATTTACCATTGAGCTATATCCCAGACATGGAAATCTATAACCCTAAACTTACTATGGCCTAGAAAAATGTCCAAGTATTCAAATCAAAGCATATTTCATCTGGACAAACCCATGACAGTATAAAACTGTTTGATGGTTGATTTATATTTAGAAACACATGAATAAATAAACCAAGTATGGTAGTACACACCTAATCCCAGGATTTAGGAGGCTGAGACAGGAGGATCACAGGTTTGAAGCCAGTCCTAGAAACATAGCAACTTAGTGATTCCGTATTTTCAAATAAAAAATAAAATAAGGCTGGGGATACAGTTCAGAGGTAGAATTCCCATGGGTTTAATTCCTAGTTTTAGGTGGTAACCAAAAACAAACAAAGAAAACCACTCATACGCATAAATAACTTATTTTGGAAGAATGTAATCGAATCCAATAAACTGTCTTTTAAATTTGTGCAGCCCACAATCAGTTCTATCTCTTCATGAACAAATTCTCAGCTGAGTTCATGACTTGGACTTCAAGGTCTTTTTGCATTCTATTCTTGAGCTGTGAAGAAATCTAGGGGTTGGGTTTTTTACCTTCCTCTGGGGCTAATAACCCCAGTGGGTTTCACATTGTTATTTATAATGAATGTTTTGCTATCTTCATCATTTTTCTATTCATTTCCTTTCTATGACTGTTGTGCTTTTCTCACCACTTCACTGTCACATTATTTTTCCACAGTTAACTTCCTGTATAAATAAATGTGGTGGATTAATGCAGTAGTGCTTTGGAGCAAGACTAGCCATTTTGGCTATGACTGCAATTGCTCGTCATCTTGTGAGAAATAGCATAGTCTTTGGCACGGTTTTCTAAGGCTATTGTGATTCATCACTGACTCGATATGGTCTCTCTCACCCTGATGGCTTCTGATGGCATAGAATGTTGAAATGGACAAAGGAGTGAAAAGTAGAAAAGATGATAAATTAAAGAGTCTGTACAAAAGTCTGATGATTTTGACACTTTTGTATTTATTATCATTCAATTAAAGACATTTTAGTAAAAAGAAGATCTTTTAAATGAGATCTCAGAAAATGCTTTCAGCAGTTTGAGAAATTTTTGGCATTATAATTATTTAAAGAAAAATTAGCCATCTCATGGATTTAGGAGATAGAATATATTCCATTCATATGGTCTAAAGATAAAACATCTGCAAGACCTTTTTTTAGTTTTTTTGAATATCATTACTTGAAGCTCTGCCAAGCTTTAAGCTTAAGTTTCTTTTGAGACCTTAACTTCTCAAACAAAAAATGGGCTACATCACTTAAAAAAAATATTTTTCCTGTTCACATCTATTATCATGAATTTGTTTTGATTTTTAGTTAGTAGAGACAGGAGAATCTACTTGGGAAACCAGAGGGCTTTCAAAATATTAAGTGGTCTTCAATCTAAATGGAGACTCAAGAACATACATGTGCATCACTGTTCAGTGCTACATTCAAAATACAGTCAGTTAGAAAGGAGTTAAAAGGAGCAGATGAACATTGAAAAGAAAGGTGAAATGTTGAGTTGTGTTCAGTGAAGTTCCAGGAGATGCTCTCTAAAACATCCTGGCTACTGGCTGCACTCATGTCTAAAACAAACGCCAGGCCATTTAGTCACATATTTGCTCTTGTAATGGATTTGGTGAGCAAAACAATATTCCATCTGTATAAACTGAATAGCTTGACAAAACACTGCACACTTGTCACTAACCGCCCTTCAAAATTGTAATTGGGAGGGAAGGTTGTAAAACCGACATGACTTTAGATGTCTTAACAGCTACAGAAGATGACTGTGACATACTTTATAATAAAGTGTCATCTTCCAAGATACATAAAAAATCAGTTGTATTTACCGTGCACCAGATCTTTTTTTAGAGCCAACTAAATGACAGTGTCATGCTGGTACTGCTGCATGCATAATTCAAATCATTTTCCACAATGTATTACTTGAGTCAGCCCGAGGTGGGTGGTCCCTTAGGGAGCACTGCTCTCTGTTTGACCTTGGCCATGAATTGCCTATCAAAGGTGAGACTTGTTATTTTAGCAGAGATTATGCAAGGTTTTCCACAAATAAGATCTAGAGAAATCAAATCCATACTTCTGCAATTCCAAAGCTTTCTATAAATTGAATGTGGAATTAATCAAAAGGATCATCAGAGCTCCAAGAGATAAACAAGGGAATGCTGTGCTCAGGGGAATTTTTAACACATATATGAATCATACCAAATATCAGTGGCCTGTATAACTGGGGAAAAGAAAATTGGAAAGGAGTATAGCTCACCTTAAAGATATTCTGCTCATTTCCTTGCCCTTCTCATTAGTCACTCAAGAGAGTGTAAAATGAAAGTGAGCAGTGTTAAATGAACAACCTAATGCAAATAATGCACGTATTATGCAAAAGTCTACTACAAAAGAACAAAAGGTGTTTTGGTTTTTTGTTTTAAGTTTTTTAGTACTGGGAATTGAACCTAGGGCACATTCTACCTCTGAGCCCTTTTTTAAAAATTTTGTTTGAAATTTTGAAGCAGGGTCTTTCTAAGTTGCTGAGGGCCTTGCTAAATTGGTGAGACAGACCTTGAGCCTGTGATCCTCCTGTCTCAACCTATGATGTACTGAGATTACAGGCATATGCCCCTGTGATCTAAGAACAAAAGATTTTCATTATTATGCTTTATGACTTTTTATAAATTTTTAAAATTATATATATATTTGAAACTATATATAGTATATATACAAATATATTCCAGAACTCATGGTACAAATACAATGTTTTTATTAAGTTTAGAGTGAATGATTATATGCAAACATGTATCATCAGAAATCCTACAGATAAGAGATACCAAGAAACTGCCTTTTAACAAATGTCTGCTACTGTGTACTGACAACTCAAGCTGTACTTTCAAAAAAATTTTTAATATGATTTTTATACTTGGTGCATTATAGTCACACATCAAAATATACATTTATAGTGATGGTGACATACATGCACACAGCACTTGGTAGACTTTTCCCCAGATCCCTCCCTATCCCCCCTTCTCCATACAGGATATTAAGATTGACATTGGTATTCTCATATATGTATATAATGTCGATGAAAATGATTCCTTCATTGATTCTCCCTCTCCCCAACCCCTACCCCTAGACCAACTCCCTTGATACACTGGTTTTTCCTCCATTATCCAAAGTCCTTCTGGTATCCTGATTGGTCCTTAGTTTCCACATATGAGAAAAAAACATATGACTCTTCACTTTCTGTGACTAGCTAATCTCACTTAACATAATATTCCTAAATTACAAATAACCCAATTAAGATGTGGTTAATTAAACTAAATAGGCACTTCATAAAAGAAAAAATACAAATGACCAATAAGTAAACAAAAAATGTTCAATATTATTAGTAATCAGGGAGGTACAAATTAAAACTATCTGAGATTCATTCTAACCCCATTCAGAATGGCCATCATCAAGAAGTCAAACTACAATAAATGTTGGTGAGAATCTGGGGAAATAGGAACTCTTCTACACTGTTGGTGTGATTGTGAATTAGTTCAGCCATTACGGAGATCAGGGTGAAGATTCCTTAGAATATTGAGAATGGATCCACCATATAATCCATATATACCACTCATGGGTATCTTTTCAAAGGAACTGAAATTAGATTATTATGCATGTCCATATTTATAGCAGCAAAATTCACAATAGCTAAATTATGGAACCAACCTGGGTGTCCATCAACACACGAATAGATTACAAAATTTTGGGATATATACACAATGAAATTCTATCCAGCAATAAAGAATAAAAAGATATATCATTTGCAGGAAAATGGATAGATCTGGAGAACATTAAATATAAGTTTAAATGTTCATTTTAAATGTATAAAGAAGTATCTTAACTTTTCCCTGAAAATATTATTGTATCATGTTAGAATTTTCAACTAGTATATATTAAATGAAATTTATAAGTGTTTATAAAGAGCTTTGATGGGGTTATTTTAAATGAAACTATTAGAAGTCATTGCATCTAAACATACTGTTGATGACTATTATACTTAGATATAGAATGACCCCTTGAAGAGCTCATAAAATGGTGTTTGGAGTTGATGTGAGTCATGAGGACTGTAATCTTAGTACTGAATAAATCCATTATAATGAATTTATTTGGTGTTGGCCGAGGCTGGTAGGGTATGGCTGGAGAAGGTGGACCCCTGGGGGTACAGGGAGATTATATATGGCTCCTCCTCCCCCTGCTTTCTCTCTTGTCTCTGGTCTCCATGATATGAGGAGCACAGCCCATATGCTCTCCCTCTCTCTGCTTGCCACCAGAATGCCCTCGATGCCCTGAGATCTGCAGTCTTTGGCCTCACATGGACTGAACCGTAATATCTCTAAGTAAAACTGTGAGCTAATAAATTTACCTTCCTTTAAGCTATGTGGTCAGATCTTTTAGATTGTATCTGTGAGAATGCTTACCGAAACAATGGCTAACATATGTTTGGGTAGTGATGTCTGTTTCATTTTTAATTATATTATTGGCTGGAAAATGTATATGTGGATCAATCAGTAACAGACTTATGCTTGTATAATCATCAAATTAGGTTTCAGTGAAGTGTAGCTTAAAAGCTAAGTTTTGTGCAGGAGATACCATGTAAAAAGTCGCTTTGTCTCACTGGTTATAAGTTCATTTATAAAAATATAAAGCAAGTTTTTGTACTTCTGAATCTTTTAAAATGTAAACAAAAGTGTGACAATATAAACTTTTGGTGACTATTGGGAAGAGTTATAGTTAGATATAAAATGTTGTCATGAAAGTTGTAAACTCAGCAGTGGGTAAATCAGTTGTAAATGATTTATCTGGGTGGTAACCCAGCCTTGTAGGATGTGACTGGAGAAGGTGGGTCCCTGAGTGTGAAACCTTAGGGATTGCATTTGGCACCCCTTTCCCTAATCATTGTCTTGCATTTTTCTCTGGTCTCAGTGATGTGAGAGAGAAATCTTATGCTCTCTTTCTTGATCCACTACCTGTCACCATGCCCTGAAATCTTTAGTCCCCACCCTCATATGGACTGAACCCTCAAATTTCTCCAAAGAAAGCCATGAGAAAATTAATCTTCCTTCCTCTAAGTTGTAAAGTCAGACCTTTTAGATTATATCTGTGGAAACGCTGACTAATACAGGGAATAGTACTAGAGAAGTGTGGTTGCTGCTATATCTAAGTCTGACCATGTGGATCGTGAGTCTTTGGAACTGGTTTATAAGAGAAAACTGGAAGGGCCATAATATGACTAGAAAGGAAGATAGTACAGACTGTGTTTAGGAGACTTTGTAGGGAAAAGAGGGCCCCCTGCATTTTGCTCCTGTCCTGAAATTTTGTGTGAAGTCAAATTTAAAGACAATGTAAAGATTAAACTGATGGAGAAAATCTCCAGACAGCAAAATATCCAAACTGCACTATAGATATTGATGTCTTCATGTAGCAAATTGAACACTGAATTTTGGGAGTAGAAAATAAAGCAGATAGACTTTATAGATTTTCAGTTTGACCAGAAAGGCACTTGTAAATCTGTGGCCTAGAAGGATGATGTGGAAGAAAGATGGCTAAAAGTAGGAAGTACACAGTGGCTATGACGGAGGCAGGGCCAGCAATGGCCATGATGGAGGCAGCAAATAGAATTGGGGCCAGCAGTGGCCCAGATGTAGTTAGGCCAAGTGGCAACCCAGATGGACAAGGGCCCAGCTGCATCCCAGATAGAGCGGGCCCTGCAGCTATGATTGAAAATGGCTCAGTGGCAATGATTGAAAAGGACATGACTAACTTTCCTGCTGGTGGTTGGTCTTGGTGCTTAAGTAACACTGGCTTTTAAATGAAGGCTTGAGAAGCCAGGCAGTTTGTGGCAGGGTGAGAATCCCCACAAGTAAGTCTCAATGTGGCAATTTGTGAAGCTGTGAGTGTGAAGCCAAAGCTGCAAGACCCCCGATTTAGAAATGCCAGGAATTAGGAACCAGGATGAAAAGCTGAAAGCTGTGAGCCATGAGCCAGGCTGGAAGAGTCAGTAAGCTACCCATTGCAATCAACCAAGCCACAGGGGCAGGGCTACCACCACCCTTTGGCGGACTTATCTCACTGCCATGTTCCCTGAATAATGAAGCAGCAGGATTAAATGCTTGCCCTGACAGATTTCAATATTGTTTTGGTCCCATTTCTTCTTTTTATGGCCCTATTCTTTGCTTTGGGAATGCATATATATATATATATATATATATATATATATATATATATATATATACTCTTTGTCATTGCACATTGGATGCATGTAGCTTGTTTTTATATTTTGACCTTCATTTTCTCTTACAGGGTCTCATAAGAATTCACTTTAAGTCTCAGAGGAGACTTTGGACTTTGGGACTTTTGACTGATACTGGAATTGTTAAGGATTTGGAAACTCTTGGAGATGGACTAAATGCATTTTGCATTGTGAGTTAGCTGTGAGGGCTAGGGCTCCAGGGGTAGAGTATAATGATTTGAATTTGGGGTGTCTCACAGCCCTCATGGAAATGTAGTGTCAATGTTGGATGTGGGGCTTGGTTGTAATTTCATCAGTGGATAAAGCCATTGTAGTGAGTTTATCTTGGTCTTGGCCCAGGCTGGTAGTGCATAGCTGGAGAAGGTGGGTCTGTGGGTCTACTGTAGCCTTGGGGATTATGTATGTTTCCTCCTCCCCTGGAGGTCTCTCTTGCTTCTGACTTTCATGATATGAGGAGCAAAGCTTTGTGCTCTCCTTCTTTCCACTTCCTACCCCTGCCATGCCCTGAGATCCATCGTCCCCTGGCCTTACATAGGAAAATCATGATCAATGAAATCTTCTTTCCTCTAGTCTTTAGATTATAGCTGTGAAAATGCTGACCAATACAGGAAGAGAGGATCTTTGAGAATTTTGGTAGAAGTATAAACTTGAATAGTATATTTATGATTATAAGGTTCATAAACTTAAGTCTACACTAACTACTAAACAAACAGCAATTCCAAAAGTAGAAAAATAGGTAAATAGCCTAGAATAATATTTATGTTTGCATAAGGCAATTTAAAAGTCTTTATTCAATGGGACAATATTTGTGATACTAAATTATTGGAAACCACATAAGCTGTCATCATCAGTATCTACGTAAAAGGTAGAGTAGTCAGAAAGTGGAATATTACAGGACAGTTTTTTTTTTAAATGAAGAGCATACACTAATAAATAGATATCAAAAATATTGCAAGTTGCAGAATATGTATAATTGGTTACAATTTATGAATATATAAGAAACCTAAATGCTATTCTGTATTGCTTATAGATATATGCATGTTCATGTAAAAGTCATCCCATTTCTGTGAAAAATAACAATAGTAATAAGTTCATTGTGTGACTTCGTTGAACTTCTCCTATGCCCCTACACATGGGTGTGTATGCATATTTATGTGTTTGTGTGAAATAATATTATGTATTCTTTTTTAAATTTATCTTTGATAAATAAAAGATGAAGATTATACATATCAAATGGGTATCACGTGATGTGTCGATACATGTAAATTTGCCATACTAATTTATATTCTCACCAACACTGACCATTGGTTCCCTTTTTCACACATCTTTGCCAAAGCAATCTTTATTTTAGTGTTTTTGAAAAATAGCAATTACTGCTGTTATGAAGTGACACCTCATTTTAATTTTCCTTGATGATTCATAATGCTGAAGATTTTTTTTTTTATAACTATTGGCCACTTGTATGTCTCCTTTTGAGAAATGTTGATGTAGGTTTATTGCCCATGTTTTGATTGGGTTATTTATTTGCTTATTAATCTATTCATTGCTTTTGAGACTTTAGACCTCCTTGAATATTCTGGATATTGACTGCTTGTCACTTGTATAATTTGGAAATATTTTCTTGTATTCGGTAGGTTGGGTCTTTCCTCTGGTGATTGTTTTCTTTAGTGTGCAGAAGCTTTTCAGTTTTATATAGTCTCATTTGCTCATTTTTGGTTATATTTTCTGTATTTTGGAGTCTTGTCCAATAAACTCTTGCCAATGTCAATGTTCTGAAATGTTTCCTCTAATTTTCTTTTAGTAGATTCATAGTTTTATTTTTACATAAAAGTCTTTGATCGAGCCGGGCGTGGTGGCGCACGCTTGTAATCCCAGCATTCGGGAGGCTGAGACCGGAGGATCCTGGTTCGCGGCCAGCCTCAGCTATCTAGTGAGGCACTCTGCAACTTAGTGAGACTCGGTTTCAAAATAAAGAATAAAAAAAATAGGGCTGGGGGTATAGCTCAGAGGTAGAATGCCCCTGAGTTCAATCCCCAGTACCGCAAAAAAAAAAAAAAAAAAAAAAAAAAAAAAGTCTTTGATCCATTTTGAGGCTATTTTTGTAATTAATGAGAGACAGGAATGAAGATTCATTTTTTGCATGTAGATACTTAGTTTTCCTTGTACCATTGACTGAAAACACTATCTTTTTATAATGCAGGTTTTTAGTAATTTCATAAAAAATCAGTTGGTAGTATATGCATGGGATTACTTCTAGGTTGTCTATGTATCTGTTTTTATGCTAATGTTATGCTGTTTTCTTTACTATACTTTGTGATATATTTTGAAGTATAGTAGTGTAGTATCTGCTGATTTTTGTTTGTTCATAGTGCTCAATACAGATTTAGCTATTTGCGTGTTTTGTTTTGTTTTGTGTGTGGTTTCATATAAATTCTAGCTTTGATTTTCCTTGTTTGGTGAGGAATGTCATCAATATTTTGATACAAAATGCATTGAATATGTAGATTATTTTGTGTATTAGCAATATTGCTTATTGTTATCTGTGAACATAGGATTTGTTTTCTTTCATTTTTGGAGGAGTATGTGTTCTCTTTAGTTTTCTTCTTCCATGTCTTATAACTATAAAGATCTTCATCTCTTTGGTTAAATTTATTGCTAGTTAATTTCATATTGTGTTTGTGTGTGAATTGTTATAAATGACTACATTTGCTGTATCCCATACATTTTGATATATAGTGTCTCCATTTGCATATATAATTATTTTCTTCCTTGATTCATTGGTTGTTTTGTTCCCTCTTTATTAACAAACAATAGCATATCCTGGCTATATATCCATGTTAATGTAAACAATTTATTTTATTTTCTTTAACCATTACCTAATATTTCATAATAATATTAAATTTTGATTCTTTTTAGCCAAGTAATGTGTACTGTTGGCAATGATTGAGATTACATAAGAGATTTGCCTATGTGCCTTATAGTCACAACAATTCTTCCTATACATCCCCAAGAAAGCTAAATGAAAATACATTACTGAATCAAAGGATATGTGCATTTTTTAGTTTAAGTCTCCTTTTAAAATAAAAGAAGTGAGTATGGTGGCATGTTCCTGTAGAACAAGCACTTAGGAGTTTAAAGCAGAAGGATCTCTGAATCTTGAGACTTCAAGACCAGACTGAGGCACATGGTAGAACCTATCTCAAAAACCAAACTGGAAGAAAAACAATATTATTATAGATTTCCTTTCATTAATTTTTCTCCTAGCTTTATTTGATTACACCTCTCAGTTTTCCCTGTAGTGACTCTCACTAACTGTGTGCAGCTACTTACAAATCTTTGGTAACATTTACATTTTTTTGTTATTTAAAATTTTACTAAATTCATATTTAGACATTAGCTACTAGCTAGATTTAAAGATGTGCCAGCAACAGGAGTCATACAAGTTTTCTATAAATAGTAATATTTTCATTTGGACATAATAATAAACAATAAACATTTTGTAGTTATCTGTGACTTTCTAAAAAAACAACTTATGTCCAGAGTGATTAAAGTCTTATATATTTTAAAAATATTTTTATTATTCTTTATTATGCTTAGTCTATGATTTTTATCTCTTTATTATTAGCTGTAGTGAGGTAAAATTGACAAAAAGTACACTTAAAGTACACAGTTTTATAAATTTCAATGTCTGAATATTTCTGTGAAACCACCATCACAATCAAAATAATGAACATATCATAACACTCAGAAATTTCCCTGTGTTCTTACTAAATCCATTAGTCTCTCTTGTACCACTATGAAATATTTGGTATTTTGTAGAATTTTACATAAATGGAGGCATACAGAATTTTCTTTTTCTTTTTGGCATGTTTTCTTAAATTAAGAATTATTAATTTGAGATTCATTCATATTTTAGTGTGAAGCAGTAATTAATTGCTTTATATTTCTGAGCTCTGTTTCACGGGTATGATGTACCACTCTTTATTTATTCAATTGTTGCTGAGCAGCTGGGTCACTTCTGCTTTTAAGCTCTTGCAAATAAAGGTAGTATCATCATGCACAAACAAATCTTTTATGAACTCATGCTTTTGTTTCTCTTGACCTTGTAATGAAATGGCTGAATTGGCTGGTAGGTAAATGCTTATTTTTTTTTTTAAGAAATTTCTAATCTGTGTTTCAAAATGGTTGTACCATTTCAGCTGTCTATAAGAGTTTTAGTTTTAATTCCTTTAAATCCTTCCTAACACTTGTTATGATTAGTCATTATCTAAACATTCTGAGATATATATGTTACATATAATTTTAATTTACATCATTTTTATGTTAAACAACTTTTCTTTTGCTTATGCCCTCAATATGTCTTCTCTGGCACAGTGTCTATTCAAATCTTTTGCCCAATATATACATTTGTTCTTTCTTGTCTTATTGTTGATTTTTAAAGTTATTTTCATATTCTGGATTCAATACTTTTATCAGATACATGATTGGCATATTGTTTTCCCCCTCCAGGAAGTGCCTTGTCCTTTTTATCCTTTTCATAGTGGCTTTGGAAGAGCAAATATTTTAATTTGAATGAGGTCAAACATCAATTTGTTTTTTTCATGGACTGTGTTTTTGATGTTATGTCTGAGAATATTTGCCCTATACATAAACACAAACATTTATTTTATGTTATGTTTTAGTGACTTTATAATTATAGGTTTTATACTTAAGTATATGCCACATTTTTACTTAATTTATTAATGTGATGTTGGTATGAGCTCAAATTTATTTTCCAACATAGAGATTGAATGATTTCACTATCATTTTATGAAAAGACTGTGCTTCTCTTATTTAATTATCTGACCACCTTTCTAGAAAACATATGTTATTTATAAATGTGAAACCTATTTCTGTACTTTCTATTCTGTTCCACTGATGCATTTTCTGGTTTTTCTCTATGGCACACTTTCTTCATTATTACAACTTTATAATGTCTCAAAACCTGCTAAGTGTGAATATGTCACCCATGTTATTTTTCAAATTTGTTAGGCTATTATAAGTAGTTTGAGTTTCTATATGAATCATAGGGTCAGGAGCCTATTTCTAAAAAAAATAAAGTATATTTGAATTGTTATTGAGATTTTTGTGAATCTATAACTCAACTCTTGATGAAATGACATTTTAACAATTCTGAGTCTTCAGACTCGTGGTCATGGTGTGTATCTACATTTATCTTTGTATTCAATAATTTCTCTGAGGAATATTTGTAGGTTTTAGCAAAGAGCATTTTTACAATTAATGTCAGATTTATCTCTAAGTTGTCATTGCTAATAAGTAGAAATATATTTGGTTTATTGTATACTGACTTTGTATTATTGGACTTTTACTTAACACATCTAGTATGATTTGTAGACTTGGAATATTAAATATCATTCATTATTTCAAGTTTTTTTGTGGATTTTATCAAACTTTGTGTCTATATATTCATTGAACTGTGAAATAATAGTTTCCATTAAATTTGAAAAATTTTCAGTAATTCTTCAAATTTTTATGTCATCACTTCTTCCAGAAATCTAATTATAAAGGCATTATGAAAATTTAAGTTGTCTCACAAGGCATCAAAATTCTATATTTTTATTCATCTATTTATATATATATATTTTTTAATTTTTTATTGTTGTAATTTGTGCAATATAGCATACATCTTTGTTAAGTACGAGTTGTTAACAACATATTTGCACACAATTCTCATTTGACCCCTTCCCAAATCCCCCCCCAATCCCCTTCCCCTCCCTCCCCCTCAGGTTCACTTCGGTGAGTGACCTTGATATGATTGTGTAAGAACATCTTGTGCTTTAGGGCGTCCCTCTGCCCCCTG
>PVLC010029845.1:0-19901 GCA_004027655.1 Graphiurus murinus
ACGCTTGTAATCCCAGCATTCGGGAGGCTGAGACCGGAGGATCCGGGTTCGCAGCCAGCCTCAGCTACCTAGTGAGGCACTCCGCAACTTAGTGAGACCCGGTTTCAAAATAAAGAATAAAAAATAGGGCTGGGGGTATAGCTCGGAGGTAGAACGCCCCTGAGTTCAATCCCCAGTACCGCAAAAAAAAAAAAAAAAATAAAAAAAAAAAATATATATATAATATATCTACACTAAGAATATATGCTATTGTCGTCTATAATTGCAGGCATTTAGATGTTAGATAAACTTGACTGAACCTGTCTCTTTGCCCTTCTTCTAACTCTCTTTTTATCCTATGTCTCAGAAGATATGTAAATATACATATACCAGGAATATATATTATGTTTCAGATACAAAGTTGGCAGTGAACAAGTGTATGGATTACTGTCTGAGTACCACTGGATGCATAAAATATGTTTTCTTTTGTCATGGATTAGCATAAATAATGCTAGAGCTGTTGAATTTTTTATAATTTATTTTTTATTCTACATCTCGTGTAGTGCTAACCTTCATGTAAGACTTTGTTTCAATCCAAATGTAGTGTCTGGTAGACTCATACAGATGTTTATACGGCCACCTTTGACTTACCCTATGTTAATAAAGCATAGATTACTGCTGAATAGAAGACATCTTGAAGGTAAAAATTTGTTGAGGAAACTCAAGAATGTGTTCATATTTATTAATGCTTTTTATGGTGGAGTGATCTTTTTTCTTCATCTCAACTTTTAGAGATATTTTTTAAAAATAGAAAATAAAAACAGACGGGTTGGTAATTTCTCAGTATGAAGTTTGAGAATATTCTACAACTGAAGTGTATGTGTGTGTGTGTGTGTGTGTGTGTGTGTGTGTGTGTGTGCATGTGCATGTGCGCACGTGTAGTACTGGTGATTGAACACTCAGGGGCATTCTACCTCTAAGCTACAACCCCAGCCCTCTTTTTTTATTTTCAAATAGGGTCTTACTAAGTTGCAGAGGGGCTTGCTAAGTTGCTGAGGCTGGCCAAAAACCTGCTATCCTCCTGTTTCAGGCTCCCAAGTACTGGGATTATAGACATGCGCCACTACATTTGGCTCAACTGAAGAATCTGAAAAGGTTTACCATACTTTGGCTTCCAAAGACTTTCATTGGCCCTAGTAGGTATTTTAGATTAAAAGAAAGATGTTTAAGTGCAGTGAATAGAGGACACTAAATAAATAGCTAAATTGTGCCCCATATCTGCACCATTCATCCTCTGCCTGCAATCATAGTTTTGGAATAGAGCAAAATTTAATCCCCAAATCAAAAACTAGAGACTTCTTTTCTTAATAAATCAGAGGATCCTAGGGAGAATTAGAACTGATGAAGGGAGTATGTATGTCCCAAACAATTTCCTTATCTTTTTGGTATTTAAAGATCTGCTCTCTGCTCATCGTAAAATGAAGCCTATTTTCTGACAGGTCTGGCATCTATACACACATGGCTACTGAGACTACCAGAAAAGAAGAGCCATGTATTCAATGGCAGAGGAAACCCACAGCAACCTTAGAGGAAAAAGCCACACTGTTCATTGTTCAGAAATAGCAAACAATCTGGGTGTGATGGCACATGCTTATAATCCCAGTACTTCAGAGGATGAGACAGGAGGATTGAAGGTTGGATGTTTCTTTAATGAAATTAAAGCAAATTCAATGGAAAATTTAACAAGTAACTTTTAAGAAAATCTTTTAAGAAAACTTTTATTCTGTAAAACACAAAAAATGTTTATCAAATATCATTACCAACACAGTTCCTGTTTTATTTTGTTTTGGTTTTGCTTCTATTTGTTCCTCTATAGTCATTAAATGACTATACGATAGCATTTTGTAAAGTAGCAGAAGGTGTCTGGAAGTTCATTTATATATCTCTCCATGGTTATTTTTCTTCTTAACTCTTCTCCTTGCATGAGAAATAACACTAAAAGTATACATTGAAATTTTTGCTTTCAGGAAGAGGCTCTCCTCCTCGGACATTATACAGCAAATAAACACAGGACATTTCTGAAAAGTAGAAGGAAGGAAGGCAACTCATGGACTTTGGGAATTGAGGAATAGCATAGCAGTGAGTTCCCTGGGTGCTGTAGAGGCCTTAATGCACAGAAATAAATTAAACAAACAAAAAACTCATAAAAACTTGCTTCTCCTACTCAGAATATGCAGGGAAAGTGGGGTAATACAACAGAAATATTTTTTTGGTGGTGGTGGTGATACTGGGGATTGAACTCAGAGCATTCTACCTCCAAGCCACACTCCCAGCCTATTTTGCTTTTTTATTTGGAAATGGTCTCCTTAGGTTGCTGAGAGCCTCGCTAAGTTGCAGAGGCTGGCTTTGAACCTGCAATCCTCCTGTCTCAGCTTCCCAAATGCTGGCATTAAAGACTTGTACCACCATGTTTGGCTCAGAAACACTTTTTTACCAATACCTCCCTACTCTTTTTGCAGATACATATATTCTATTCTAAAAATTCGATGGAATAGCACAGACCCTAAAATAGCTAAAAAAAAAAAAAAAAAATCTGAAAAAAGAAAAAGAGGGAGGAATCACTTTACCCAATACAGTATGCTCCAGTAATCAAGATGGTGTGGTATTTGTGGAAGAATAAACACATGGATGAATGGAACAGAATAGAGAATCCTGAAATATTCACAAAATATGATCAGTTGGTTTTTTATTTATAAAGGTAAAAAACCAATTCAGTGGATGTCAACAAATGATGCTGGCAGAATTGGATAGACAGAGGTGGAAAGATGAATCTTGACCTAAACCTCACACCTTAACTCAAATGGATCATGAACATGAATGTAAAGTTTTACAGAAAAGAAGAGGAAATTCATATATATTTTAATTGATTTTCAAACACCGTTCCCAGAGCACAGATGTGAGCGGTCTACCCATTCCCATGTCTCCATCTTTACAGCTAGACTCTCATTATTATTAATGACCATGCTTCCTGAGTTACTGACAAGGTGAAAGTAAGTCATAGCCTTTTATTTTTTCCTTGGGTTAGAATAGCATTAAATGTCTAGCTATAGAGGTTTGGCAACTGAAAAAAACTTAGTCAGAGAACCTGAAATCAGAGCATGGGAATCACTTCAGGATCTTGTGAAGAAGATTCTGAGCCAGGACAGTGGCCACACACCTGTAATCCCAGTACTTGGGAGGCTGAAACAGGAGGATTGTAGGTTTAAGGCCAGAAGTGGAATAATTTAGTGATGATATATTTCAAAATAAAAAAAGCTATATCTTTTAAAATTAAAAAAAAGTAGGTTAGGGTTTGGGATGTAGCTCAGAGGTAGAATGCTCTGGAATTCAACCCCTGATACCTCTACAAAAACAAACAAACAAACAAAACAACAACAAAAAAACTGGTTCTAATCCACTAGAGCTGGAGCCTGGAGTCTGGAGCCTAATATTTTGATTTTAACAAGCTCCTAATATTCTGGTTTTAACAAGCAGTTGCTGTTGGTCCATGGACTGCCCATTGCATTGCATAGAGAGTTTCTAGATAATATCCCAGGCATGCTAACTTTTGTAAGAAACAAGAAGGAGCAGGAATAAGGAATAAAAAGATATCAACTGGCTTCATGTGAAAGGCTTGTCCTGTCATTCATGTCAAAGAGCATGGTTGAAATGATAAGAGATAGAAGACACAGGCAAAGAGGGAAAGAGAAGCAGAGACTTAGTGCTCTGAAGTCCCCCGAGAACATCAGCAGCCTGCACTGCAGGACGTAGAGGCACTGTTGAGGGCGGAAGCTGAAGACATGGAAAGCTAGAGGAGCCATCTGGAGCAGATGTTGGGGTAGTTGGACTGGAGTGGTAGAGGTTGGGGCAAAATATCTGCCTTCACTTCTTACCTTTAGCCTATGGCAGTACAGGTGCTGTTCCAGTGTGGCTTCATGTGGAGTTCACTAACCCCTGGAGAAAACCATGTGTCCATTGAGGGAAGCAAGCCATTTAGAACCTTTCTTCCCATAGTCTTTTGGGAGCTCACAAGATGTACAGTAGCAGACCAGCTGTGTAGCTAGGTCCCTCTGCCTTGTGTCCTGCACATCTGTTCTGCATCTTTAATGATGGCATTGTAGCTTTATTTAAAGAATCTTAAGTGGATAGTACTCGTTGAAGTATGCGTAAAAGGTGGTTAAGTTCATGCACTAACCTCAGTGTTAGTGGGGTTACACAACTATAAAGAATAACTCTGGCTGAGCATGGTGGCACACACCTGTCATCCCAGTACTTGGGAAGCTGAGATAGAAGCATCACAGGTTCAAGACCAACCTCAGCAACTTAGCCAGACTCTTAGCAACCTAGCAAGACCCTATTTCAAAACAAAAAATACAAAGGGCTGGGAATGTAGCTCGAAAGTAGGATGCCCTTGGGTTCAATCCCCAGTCTTATCCACCTCTAAACACAGAATAATTATTATAGAGTTCGGTTTTACTGTATCAGAATTTCAATGAGGCATGGTCTTATGCTTTCTTTCAAGCACACTGAAAATATTCTTTGGAGTTCAAGTTCATTATTTTTATTTTCTCACAAAAAATAAAAGCACATTAAAATATAGGGGGATAAAAGGGAAAAATCCACATTCCAACTACCACTAACACTACTTCCATATTTGGGTAATTATTTTCCTTGAGCTGTAGGGGGGGAGGGGGAGGGAAATAGTTACAGTGTATGTGCAACATTGGGTACCAATTTTATGACCTAATATTACAGTATAAGCATTTCTTATACTGTTTTTATGGTCTTCATAATTAACACTTTAAAACTGCTCAAATATGTCTTATTGAATTAATAAATATTGGTCATTCTGGCTTGAAACAAAGAGTTGTCAGCATTTAGAATACATTTGGGGAAATGGGAGGTAGAAATACATGATTAGGAAAAGTAAGTGCTCCTTCCTTTTGGAAGCTTTTCTCTCTAACTTTAAAATTATCTCTAAATTTTGAAAGATGTGAGATGCTTGTTACTTCATTTAAAGGATTAACACTGAGATGACTTTTTAATAGGCAGGTAATCATATTTACAGAATATATTTAATCGGAAGGAATCCCAGATTGTTGGAATTAAAAAAAAATCAATGACTACCTGGCCTTAAAGGTCTAATGAAAGCTTTCTAATATGTGCCTGGTCCCTGAGGAGACAGTGTTAAGAGTCACAAGGTACTAATCTGGAGGTGCATATAGAGTGTAATTGGAGCCAAACTGCAGTTTGGCCCTGAGGGGGATTCCTGGAGAGAGTGACCTTTAAAGGAAGAGTAAGAGTGAGTAAGAGTGACCTGAAACATGGAAATATGGAAACATGGAAGATAGAGGGGCCAGCAGGTATTCTGGCCAATCCCCAGATGAGTCCCTGTACCTTTCCTCTGCCTTTTTGTTCTATACTGGCCCTCTGTGGATTGGATGGTGTCCGCCTACATTGGTGAGGAAGGATCTTCCTTATTCAGTCCTCTGATTTTAATGCCATCTTCTTCCAGAAACAATCTCACAGACATACCCAGAAATACTGCTCCCTGGGTTTAACAGATACCCAGCTAGCTATCTTGGTATTCTTTAACTCAAGTCGACACATAAAATTAATCATCGTAAGTAGCTTGGAGGCAGGAGAGATTATTCCCTTTAAGCTTAACTTGGATATGCAGACTTTGAGTTGACTTTGAGATAGCTCAGTGGAGATGTTAAGTTAGCAGATGAGTAAGTGAACTGGCACTCAGAAGTTTGGTTTGGGCCATAGAAACACATTTGTTGGGTATCTGTATTTAGGTAACAATTGGAGGAATAGGCAAGGAGGAGATAACCTTATGGCATGAGAAGAAAAAACCCAAATTTTTAAAATGTTTTTCTTATGTGGTTTCTCAAAATCAAACTAAACTGTGTACTTTTAATGACCATGTGGATTTCACTTTTGAATGCCTGTGCATTCCTTTAGGTGTAACACAACAGAACTTTTCACTCTTGCTGTATGCAAATAGTTTTTGTGCTTGATTGTGGCTTGTCCCCACCAAAATTTTTGCTGAGGCTTGGTCCCCTGTGCAGCGTTGTTGAGGGGTGATGGGGCCTTTAAGGAACCTTTAGTTCTTGAGGCCCCTTAAGTCCATTCATCTGCTCCATGGAGAGATTCCTGCTGTTTTAGGAGTGTGTGTGTATGCTCTCCTGGGACTGGGTTAGTAACCCTAAAGAGTGGGTTGTTACAGAGAATGGGTGTTACAGCACCTTTAGTCCATCTGTGTCTGCCTGCCTGTCTGTGTCTCTGTCTGTATCTCTGTCTGTCTCTCTCTCTCTGTGTCTCTCTCTGTGTGTCTCTCTCTCTGTCTGTCTCTCTCTCTGTCTCTCTCTCTGTGTGTCTCTCTGTCTCTCTGTCTCTCTGTCTCTGTCTCTGTCTCTCTCTCTCTCTCTCTCTCTCTCTCTCTCTTATGGAACTACTTGCCTTTCCACTTTCTACAGGAGTAAAACAGCACAAGAGCCTTCTGGCACCATGTCATTGGACTTCCCACCCTTCAGAATTTTAGTTTTTTTCCTTTACAGATAACTCTTGTCTGAAGTGTTCTGTTGCAACAGCAATAAAACAAATTAAGATGCTAGATGGAGAAGGAGATACTCATATTTTAACAGAGCAGTTGCAGACATAGGCTGGCTTATGATTTAAGATTTTGGGCTCATTACGTATGAAGACTTGGTATTTCCCACTAATTGGGAGAAAGTATGAGAAATTTCAATGGTGGTAAGTAATGCATCTGAGAACTATTTTTAAAGGCTGATGAAGTGAAATTGGCCTGCATTTTCCCTAGTCATGGTTTCAAGACAGGCAAAGATCCTCAGCAGAGTAATGACCCAATGAATAGGAGCCAAAGAATAAGAAACAGAAATAGGCAACCGAGGAAATGTGAGCATAACCTGTCGTCCCTGGGGATCTGCTTTTCCTTTGCTTTTAGTATTTTTAGAAAGGTTCCAGAAGGTGAATCTTTTATTAGACATTTAAAAAATACATTCTCTTGGCTTTTAATTGTGATGAATTTACTCTTCTGTTACATGCTGACCTTTCTAACCACTCGAGTTTCATTTTTAATTTCCATCAGAAGTCACTTAGGATAGTTTTCTCTGAAGCAGCCCTTGCTGACATTTAGTTTAATTCCTTAGTATTTGTTAGGAAAAGTAACATGAATGTGAATAAATTCTCATGCTTAATAATCTGATTTTTAAAATGTCCGTGGAGAAACTAAATGTTCCTTTGAACATTATTGAGAAGAGTCTTCTCTTGTGTAGTGATTATTATGGTTGAAAATAGAAAAGTATCAGGAATGGAAGTGTTATAAATAGACCACTGCCTATAGTACATGTTTAAAATACACACAGAGCATTTTGCCCCCTAAGATTTGTTGAGTACAGGGTTTTAAAAAAATTTTATACTTTTATTGATGCATTATAGTCTCACATCCTAATGTAGTTCATGATGGTGACATACATGCACACAGCACTTGTGGGTGTTCTCCTGGCTCCCTCCCCACTCCCTGATTCCCCATACAGGGTGTTGAGATTGGCTTTGGTATTCTCACATATGTACACACTGTCAATGAAAGTGTTTTCTTCTTTAATTCTCCCCCCTTCCCCAAGACTACCTTCCTCACACCCCTGGAGTTTCTCCTCCATTATCTAAAGTTCCTCTAAAATTACCATTACTCCCTACCAACTGCATATGAGAGAAAACATATGACCCTTCACTTTCTGTGACTGGCTAATCTCACTTAACATAAAGTTCTCCAGGTCCATCCATTTTCCTGCAAATGACATGATTTTGTTTTGCTTATTGCTGAGTAGAATTCTATTGTGTGGATATCCCATAATTTTGTGACCTGTTCGTCTGTTGATGGACACGTAGGTTGGTTCCATACTTTGGGTATTGTGAATTGTGCTGCTATAATCACGCATATGCATAAATTATTATAATATTCTGATTTCAGCCCCTTTGGAGAGATACCCAGGAGTGCTATAGCTGGATCATACGGTGTTTTCATTCCCAGTTTTCTGAGGAATCTCTGCATTGATCTCCATAGCAGCTGCACTACTTCCCAGTCCCACCAACAGTGTAGAAGAGTTCCTATTTCCCCACATCCTCATCAGCATTTATTATTGTTTGACTTTCTGATGATTGTTATTCTAACTGCGGTTTAAGTTAAATATACCTTAGAAATCAGTCAAACTTCAATGTAATGATGATTTTCTCTTTTATAAAAAGCACTTTAAGGCTTAGGAGTGTGCCTCAAGTAGCAGAGCATGTGCTTAGCATGCACAAGTCCCTGGGTTAAATTCTGAGCATCAAAATAAATAAAGTTGAGCCCGGCGTGGTGGTGCACGCTTGTAATCCCAGCATTCGGGAGGCTGAGACCTGAGGATCCGGGTTCGCGGCCAGCCTCAGCTACATAGTGAGGCACTCTGCAACTTAGTGAGACCCGGTTTCAAAATAAAGAATAAAAAAATAGGGCTTGGGGGTATAGCTCGGAGGTAGAATGCCTCTGAGTTCAATCCCCAGTACCGCAAAATAAATAAATAAATAAAGTTATTAATTGAATACCTATAAAGCAAGTTGCTTAAGGAACATAATTGCTTTTGTTTTTAATGAAGTAGAAGTAAAAAATTAGCTGCTGCTTTATTTCTGGTTCCTCCTTTCTCATAGTAGAATTCAGGAGTATACTCAGAATACATTTGTTTTCATTTTTATGTGTCTTTTTCCTACCATTCCCCCTTTCTAGTTAGAATCTCTAGACATGTAGGTCGAATATAGGTAAAGAATATGGATTTATGTATGGTACATATTCTTTCTCCTCTCTTAGTTTTCTTTCCTGAATCAGAAAAAATGATGTTAATGAAGGGCATTAGCCTTGAGGGCCAAGTGAAATTCTTGATTGTGTGGCTAATAACAAAGGACAGTCATGTGGCACCTTTGCTCCTGGGAGAGAGAAATGCTTTGTAAGTCTAGACAAGAGCTCTCCTTTCTCATAGGCTTTCACTTTGTTCAAGACAATAGCAGAGCATCTGAGCAAG
Organism: Graphiurus murinus; assembly: GCA_004027655.1. Lineage (NCBI taxonomy): Eukaryota > Metazoa > Chordata > Mammalia > Rodentia > Gliridae > Graphiurus > Graphiurus murinus. The sequence goes on from PVLC010029845.1 coordinate 9,096, forward strand.
AACAGTATTTTCAGATTCCTGCCTGTTTTATTCTACTGTGCCAGTAATGAATCTGATGGAATACTTGGGTTACTTTCTTAATCCTTTTCTAGCCTTTGCCAGAAGCCAATTATATGTTTACTTTGCTTGTTAAGGGCTAGAAGAGTTCAAGAGCAGCAATCACTTCAGAGTGGTAATGCTGGATTCTTCTCAGTAGCTGGGATCAAGGCCAGTCTTCAGGGGCTGTACAGTGACCACAGCACTTTAGGGGGGTTGTGGTGGGGCAGAAGACAGCAGAAGGTCTCTACTGGGAACCCTGAGCAGCTTGAGTGCAGGTCCTTTGCCGGGCCAGTTGTAGAGAAGATCTTCAGTTTATGGTTTGGTTCTCATTCTTGTCTCAATGGTCGAAGGGAGGGTGACACAAATAAATGGTAATTGCATTGCATCTTAAGTATCTCTAGGGTGCATAGCTTTATGATAGGCCTGATAGGTTACAAATAAGATATATTGTAGCCTGCATCCTCAGGCAATTTTACACAGGAAAGGAAGGAAGAGAAGTGTGGCCATAATAAAGATCAGTGTTGGTTTAATGTGAGAAAAAAAAAATTCTACAAAACCAGGAGTAAATAAGGGAAATATATTTTACTTCCTTAATTTGATATCAGAAAAGAAATTCTTGTCAATTTGGTATATATTATGTTATCATCTATTGTGTGTGTGTGTGTGTGTGTGTGTGTGTGTGTGTGTATGTATGTGATATATACATACTGGGGATTGAACCTAGGGATGCTCTACACTCTTATCTATACCCCCAGCCCTTTTTATTTTTTATTTTGAAACAGGGTCTTGCTAAGTTACTGCTCACTGGCCTTGGACCTGCTATCCTCCTTTCTTAGCTTCCCAAGTACTGGGATTATAAGCATGTGACACCACACTGGCTTTATCTCTTTGTTTATACATACACACACATGCACATACCTACCTACATACATCACAAATACACATGAACACATCTACATACACAGTGGACCATGTTTACATCCTGCAAATTAATTGTTTTTCACTCAGTGTATGATGAGCATTTCTGGTATTAATGATATTGGTTGTGATAGCTGCATGGTATTCCTGATATGTATATACCACAGTTCATTTAACTGTCATCTCATGGTTGAACTTTTAGAAGAAGTCTAGTTTTTCACTATGAAATAATGCTGCAAAGAACATCCTTATCTGCTCATTTGTGTCATTGTTTCTATACAATTCTACACAATATTTAAATTATTTTTTTTAATATTGAAAAGTATTGCCTGGTTACCCTTCAAAAAATTACACCAGTTTATACTAGTACCAATAGTGTATATTAAAGACATCAATTGCATAAAATAGTTGAAGTGTTGTAGAAGATTATGCCTTTAATGTTTTATTTTGATAACACTTTATAGTTAGTATTCTGTTTTTATCTATCTTTTTAAATTCTCAAATATCCTATGGTGTGGTTTCATATCTGCATATTTGAGATGAGGATTTTTGAGAATCAGTAAAGTATATTGACTTGCCTAAATATCTGTAAATCAAAAGGCCAAGATTTTTACTGTGATTTTTTTTTTTTCTTCTCTTTGTGGTGCTGGGAATTGAACCCAGGGCCTCATACATGCTATGCAAGTGTTCTACCACTAAGCCACATCCCCAACCAACTCTGAAGTGCTTTGGAAATCCTTATAGTAAAATTAAGCTAGGAAAGGCTTGAATAGACCATGCTTAGATGACATTTTCTTGATATTTGTTTAGGTTGATAAGGATACATATATATATATGTGTGTGTGTGTGTGTGTGTGTTTGTGTGCATATACACATGTGTACATATGTGTATATATACATGTACATATGTGTATGTATACACATATATATGGGTTAATATGGATTTGAAAGCAAGAGAAAAATACAGGAAGTTATTCAAATTAAACTACACGTTTGATTTGAGAGAAAAACATTTATTGAGCCGTAAAAGAATTTAAAAAAAATTTTCTACATACAAACACACATACACATCTACACACAATGTTAGCCTACTGAATCTTAACATTAAGACAGGCTTTTACATAATGAATTTCTTTCTAAAGCTATGGACTGTAGTGTGGTGCTCCTGTCCCTTTTGTAAGATTTGCAGCCTAAGCCATGGTAGAGAAAACAGGCAGTTAGACACCTCATTTAGCATCTGTCTATATACTGTGCTGCTTGAGGGCCTCAGCTGGTGAGGGAAGGGCAACAGGAATCTCTTAGAACAGAGATGGAAGTTATAGCAGAGAGACAGTGCTCCTAATGGGCTGGCACAGCCAGTGTCTCCAGCATGAATGTGGATCCAGGGGTGAGTGGTCTCTTATCTGAGATCGGATTGGAAGTTGGTTTTGAAAATCTTCAGGGCAGAGAATAAGATTATGTTACAAAAAGCATTAGTGTCATCTACACTGGGAAATACTGCGCAAATTCAACACTGTTGAGATTCTTTTTCAATTGAATTCCATTTTTGGAAACAACAACAAAAAAAGATTTGAATTTCCCATGCATATTTGGATTCCATATGTCATATATTTCTTGGCAGACCTAGACTTTTATAATCAAGGCACCAAGCCCATCATTTACATGAATAGCTTCATAAAAATATAGATATAATCTTGATTCATTTCTCAATCATTTCTAAATTTATCATAACTATTTTCTAATTTAGTAATATGTTTTTGAAAATATATGTGATATATAAATGAAAACAAACTAGGTGTTATATTTTTCTTGTAAATGTGACAATTCTGTACATTATTATCAGTTTTATTAGCATAGCATAGTGGCTAAGAGCAGATTTCTTAGGTTTAAATACCAGTTTTATCCATTATTAGTTATATGCTGTTGGGCCAGTTATTTGACCTCCCTGTGTGTCAGTCTTGTCATTCTTATAATGATGATTTAATAGTAATAATTTCATGGAGTTGCTGTGAAATTTTAAAAAGCCCATATAAGCTGCGTTTGGTGGTGCATTCTGTAATCCCAGTACTTGGAAGGCTGAAACAGGAGGATTTTAGGTTCAAGGCCTGCCTCAGCAACTTAATGAGGCCCTGTTTAAAATTAAAAAATAAAAATAAAAAAGGCTGGGAGTGTAGCTTGGAGATAGACCTTCCCCCTCCCTAGTACAAAAAAAAGCAAGCTGATATAAATTCAAAGAGCTTAAGACATTAAGACAGTTTTTTTTTTTGACATTGTATTTCCTAATAAAACTTAGGAGGAGAAAATTATTCTCTTTAAGAATCAGAATTCCTTGCTGAGCATGATGGTGCTTGCCTATAGTCCCAGTACTTGGAAGGCTAAGACAGGAGGATTGAAGGTTCAAGGCCAGTCTCAGCAACTTAGTGAGACCCTTGTTTCAAAATAAAAAGTAAAATAGGGCTGATGGTGTAACTCAGAGATAGAATGCCCCTGTGTTCAACCTCCAGTACCTCTCCCCCACCAAAGAAAAGAGTAAGAATTCCTTCCTGGAATACTAAGTATCTTGATATGTCTGTTTCTTTGTTCTTTGGTACACTTAAAAACAAAATTTCAAACATTTTTTTCTTAAGTTCCTGCTCTTTATTCCCAAAGTGTGACTGTAGTGAGGGTGAGTCTTAGCGTCCTGATTATTTTCCTCTGATACACACAGGATATTGTGTGAAAGGAAGGAGGCACAGGAGGCACAGGATATTAAACTTACTGACATTACGCTTGATGGTTTAATTTGGTAAAATTGCCCAGGATATGGGTGTATTCTAATAAGAACAAAGTCTCCAATAATGAAAGTAATCTTTGTAATCAATAAGCCACCAGATGGCTGGCTAGTGTCCCCAGGAGGTGATGCCATGTCCAATAAGTTGAGTTTTGGTCTCTCTGCTGCTACATTGAGTAATCTGCAGCTGCAGCTACATTGAGTTAGGTGAGTAGAAACCTGAGATTTCACCTAACTCCAATCAGAGTGGCAATCATAAAAAACACGAACAACAACACCTGCTGGCGAGGGTGTGAAGTGGGAATCCTAATACATTGTTGGTGGGATTGCAAACTTGTGCAACCACTGTGGAAACAGTATGGAGGATCCTCAGACGAATGGGAGTGAACCTACCATATGACCCAGCAATTCCACTACTGGGTATATACCCAAAAGAATGGAAACCAAACTATCAGACCGATGCATGTGTATCAATGTTTATAGCGGCTCAATTCACAATAGCCAAACTATGGAAGCAGCCAAGATGTCCATCGACAGATGAATGGATTACAAAACTATGGGATATATACACAATGGAATTTTACTCAGCCATAAAGAAGAACAAAATCATGTTCTTTGCAGGGAAATGGATGCAACTGGAAAACATTATGTTAAGTGAGATTAGCCAGCCACAAAGAGTAAAGAAGCATATGTTCTCCCTAATATGCGGATGTTAGGGAGAAGATAGGACATAAGAGGGTCCCCAGATGAAAAAGTAGAGACCCTCGATACACAAAGAAGTTGATTTAACCGAAGGGAATGGACGGGGGTGGGGTGGGGGGAGAGCATCCTAAGGCACATGATGTACTTACACAATTTTATCAAGATCACTCACTGAACTGAACTTGAGAGGGAGGGAGGGTGAGGGAGCGGGGTGGGAATTGGGGAAAGGGTCAGATGAGAAATGTGTGCACATTTGTCTTTATCAATTTGTACCTAACAAAAATGTATATATACAAAGCATGAATTATTACAAAAAAGAAAAAAGAAATCTGTGTTACTGAGCCCATATACAATACTCTTCCCTTCCACCATGGCTGTATTGCTTGTGAGCCCTTTAGTGAAGGACACGAGTGACTAGAGAAAGAGATTTATTGATCTCTATAAGTTAGTCATCTCAGCTAGCTGATTATTAAGCTCCTTTTCTCTGAGGTTACTATTTGGTAAACATTTACTTGACCAGCCAGCCACACCATGAATAATGTCTCCAAAAAACGAACATCCAAGGACTCTTCAGAATTCTATCCAGAATTCTCTTCAGAATTCTCTTTGTGTGTCCTCGGGGTTTCTGAGTGAGATTGTCATGCTGCAACTCTTCCCTCTTGAGTGGCACCAACATATTGTGTAGCACCATCTGTATATCAGGCCTGATTTATTTATCTTTTCCTTCTCTAGTTAACTGGTCGTAAGGAACTCCTCAGTAAAGTCACTGTGAAGTTTAAAGAGAGGATCAATACTATATGATTAGGTGCCGTGAAAATCTGGACCACTTGCTCATGGGACCCATCTGTGTTCACAGGACATGCCAGGCATGATTTCATATGTATAAACCTCGCCAACTTCCCATAGAATGGAGGCACTCTCCATTCTATGGTTTTGGAGATCAGGCAAAATCAAGTTTAGATAAAATGGTCATCTTGCATAGTTTTGTTCCAAAATCCTAAATATCTTTTTTGTGATTCAGCTATAGGGTGCCTACCAGATGTCATAAGCATCCCTATCTGCCACAGACACTTAAAACATCAGGGAATCTGTTGGATCATACGGGCCAAGCCTGTCCTGTTGCTAAATCTTTTCTACTCATTTCTCAAACCTGACAGCTTTTGAAGTTACTTGACAAATGGATCAGAAAAACAGATACAAGTGAGGTGTATATTACCTCCTCCCCCCTACAAAAGGAAAAAAAAAAAAAAAAAGCCTGCCAGATTCTGTTCTTCTTTTGTAGTAGGAAGAGTCAACTATCACTTTGGCAGAGATGTTTTGACACACTTCTAGACCCCTAGAAATTTTACAAAGATGGAAGGCTTCTGAATTTTGGTTGGAATCTTTCCCCTCCCTTTGGCACACATGTATCTTACCAAGGTGGGTATAGGGTAGTTACTACTTACTGTTTAGTCAGCAAATAATGGATAGCATGGCATTCTGTTACGGAGGGGCAATCAAGATCCCTATAGACTATGTCAGTGTGCTACAGAGTTGATAGAGCCCTGAGTAAGATAATAGGAAGGAAGCAAATGACTTCAGGTAGTCTTTGCTAACACATATAGAGAAAAAACAGAACTTGACAGATCCATTGCTTTGTGCCATATGGTAGGGAATATGTTGAATTGCTCCAACAATGAAACCACATCTGGCACAGAATCTACACCCTCCAAAAATCCTCATGTTTTCTACAAAACCAAATAAGTTGAATGGGGATGTGGTTGGAATGACCTTCATCCCTCAAGTCATTAATGGTGATCCCCATCCCTGCAATGTCTACAGGAATGAAGTGTTGCTTTGGTTTATTATTTTCTTAGGTGGAGGAAGTTCTAGGGGTTTGTAGTTGACCATTATACTACTATAGCCCTTACTTCACAGATTAGGGAAGCAGTAAGGGAATCTGCTGTGTATGTCTGTTCCAACTCTGCATTTCAGAATCGGGGGAAAATAACATGCGTTCTCAGATGACTTGGAGTTGAACTGTGCCCAAACTCTATTAATCATGTGATTTTTATAAGCACCTGCTCTGAATGGTAAACCACAGCACCACAGTACACTATAGGAATGAATGTTAGTTCAGTTATATCCAACAATCCCACAAAATTTTGATTACCTCCCCTTTGCCAGTGTATATTCACCCTGGTAATTGGCTTTAGGTTGTTTTGGGGAAAGGCTGAAAGGAAATTTTACAGTCTGAAGTATTTGGCCAAACTAGCAAGGTCTTTCTTCAGGGGACCTGGCTTTCTTTTACTCAGGGGGCTGTAGGTCTGAATGCTGGCTCAAGTTTGAGAATTTATTGAGAAGCTCTATCTTTTTATCTTATGGCTTTGCTGCTTATGTAGATCAAGTAGGACCTAGTAGGTTTCTAGAGATCACGATCAAACACCAAAGTCTGACTCTGAAAGTCAGACTGTTCTGATTGCCACTTTTGCTGTGCTGGCAGTATGGTAACCATGCCCACCTTACCTCTGGGTTGAAGTGCCATCAGTCAGCCTTTGACTGGGAAAATGTCATCCCCATTCAATTCAAGAATTGTTTCTGGGTGGCAATATTGCCCATTGTCATTCCTGACCTGCAGAGAACAGCTGCTGGAGATCTTCAAAGATGCTGGGGATCCTCTCCACCAATGTGTTTCTCAAAGCCTCAGTGAGGGCAGTGTCCTCTGGATCCTCCCAGATGTTATAGTTAGAGGTGGATGAGTAGGTTCGTACATTGTAAGTCCAGCCTAATCTGCCTACTGTTATCTACTGACTACTATTATTACAGCCTAATCTGCCTGTCTTTGGATAGCTCCCTCTCCACCAAGGAAGTTAGGGCATCTCAATTTCATGTGTAGGCCACCCTTGAGACCAGGTTTTAGTCAACTAACTGAACAAACTATTAGAACCATTTTCAGCTACTGAACCAGCACATAGTATCCAGAATCTCTGCTTAATGTACCCAGTATTGGTAAATTTTATCTGACCTAATATTCTTAATTTTATCTAGTATCTGATGTATTCCTGCCAGTCTGACTCAACACATTTGGATTCATCTCCATACATATTCCCTGGGTTCTGTCTATATTAATTGGAAAAAAAACATGTGTTTCTTTTTATGTAAATGACACTTCTTTCCAGGTTCTACTTGGACTTGAGTCTGGTTATAGGCTTAGAAGCAATAAAGTGATGGAGCAAGGTTCTTAGAAACATCAAAAGCCCTTGTAAGGAGGCCCTTTGTGACTGTTTAAGCAAGGAGAGAGTGAACTAGGCAGAAGAGAGGAAAAGCTTTTATGTTGGCAAAGGAGACTCTGCAGAACAAGGTCCTCAACTTCCTCAACAGAATCCCCACATATCCCCACCCCAGTTTCCCAGCCCCTACTCTTCAATCAGTGCCCTAACTTTAACCGAATAAACTCTGTAAGGCTGAGAATTCAACTTGCATTCTAATGCAGCCACCTACAGGATTAGACTTTGATTTGGTTCTCAGAAATCTCATTTCCGGGACTATGGAAGATAAAAAATTTGTTTCACAGCTGTTATAGAAGCTTTCTGGGCTTTCACCATCTCATCTTTGAACTTGGAATTTAAGCTCTCAATTTTATCTATTTCTTTCTTCCAGAAATGCAAATTACTTTTTTTTCTTTCTTTCTTTTTTTTTTTTTTTTTTTTTTTTTTTTTTTTTTTTTTTTTTTTTTTTTTTTTTTTTGCCATACTGGGGGTTGAACTCAGGGACATTCTACCTCTGAGCTATACCCCCAGCCCTATTTTTTATTCTTTATTTTGAAACCGAGTCTCACTAAGTTGTGAAGTGCCTCACTAAGTAGCTGAGGCTGGCTGTGAACCCGGATCCTCCGGTCTCAGCCTCCCAAATGCTGGGATTACAAGCGTGCGCCACCATCCCTGGCTTCAAATTATGGTCCTGAAACCCATTAGGTGAGGCCCAGAGGTCTGTTATTATAAATGACCCAGGTGATTCAGATATACTTTCAGTATTGAGAACCACTGGTATAGAAGCATACCTTCTAAATTCTCAGAAAAACTTATTTTCTGTTGAGAAATCTAAACCAAGACAATTAGTATGGATTTCATATGTCTGGCTTCTGGCAGTCTGGAAACAGGTCATGGAAAAAACTTAGGTTCTCGGGTTGAATATTCATTCATTCATTCATTCATTCATTCATTCATTCATTCATTCCATCCCTATTTTCAGCCTTGTGTTAATATTTTGGAGTTTGGTGCTTGTCAGGTTCAGTTTGTGCCATAGACTTGGGCTACTGGAATGGAGATTGCTCAGAGGAAAGGAGACCTAGGCCTGGAGGGGGATTCTGTGGCACTGATTCTTAGTCACTTTTCCAGTTTTCACCCCACGTACCTTTTCTGTGATAACTGGTATCTATAGCTTCTCAAGGGGTCCTACAGAATGTCTTATTTTCCTCAAAGCATATTTATTTCCCTGGAAGTATTGAGGATAAATTGTTCTGTGTTCTGCGTTCTTTAGTTGCCACAAAACCATCTGCTTTTTATCTTAAAACATTAAAAAAAAAATCTTATCTACTGATATATCTTTATCCCTCTTATTTTTTGAGGGGTATCTAATTTGTAAAAAAAAAAAAATCCATTTACTATCATTTCAGTGTGATTTTGGGAATTGCAATGTCTGTTGTCAGTGTGCCTTTTTTTTTTTTTTTCTTTTTTAGTGCTAGGGAGAGGATCGAACCCAGGGCCTCAGGGCCTCACAAACGCTATGCATGTGTTCTACAGCTGAGTCACATCCTCAGTCCCAGTTTGTAGTTTTAACACAAAGCACAGGAGCTGTTTACTAATCATTTTCTCTGTAGTGCCTGGCACATAATTGGCTTTTTGGTAAATATTTGATGACTGAATAATTGAATGAACTGAGTTCGAAGTTTTTATAGTAATGGAAGCGTGCTGCCAGAAGAGATATTATGGCTATACCATACAAATATGACAACTAAAAACATCTTTTACATTAAGCTTTTGCTTTGGCTTCGTTTTATTTTTGTTTTTGTTTCTCATCATGATCAAGGAAACTATTTTTTATTTTAGTCTATTATTATTATTGTTGTTGTTATTATTATTATTATTATCATTATTATTATTATTATTATTATTATTATTATTATTATTATTCGCAGTGCTGGAGATCAAACCCAAGGATTTGTGCATGGTAGGAAAGTGCTCTACCTCTGTGCTACATCCTCAGCCCTAAGAAAACTAAGTATTTTAAAACTGTACTCCTACAGGAGGATATGCTTGTTTAAGTGCAGTTTTAAATATTTTAATACAATTGATCAAACACAATTTTAGCTGTTATATTAAGCTTAAGGTACACATTTGTCTATAATTTTTCTCTGGGGGTAGATTTGTATTGAGGCTGACTTAGGTAAACAAGCACAGTCTTTATTCTTGATATATTTTGGGGGGTAGTTCATAATCATCATTAGGTGATTATGGTGAAAAGCCTTTGTATATCTCTGCTCCTTCCCTACTGGCCCCTTTTGTGGTTATAAAGTTTGAGAGTCACTGGTCAAGTGTGGTGTCTTATCCAAGTATATTTGCATGTCAAAGTGAATATGTGAGGCTGAATAAAATCTGGTAAGGGCAAAGAAATGAACATTTAACATGAGAGGAAATAATAAAATTGGAATATTATACAGATCAATATTCTCCTTAATCATAGAGGCAACCCTGGACAGGGGATTGTAGATAAAGAACCCATGATTTGGCTATAGTGATGGATCTTGGATCTCACAGAGGAGATGCTTCCCACTTCACACACTAAGAAATGAATAAGTGAAATTTTGGCAATTACCCTTAAAAGAATCAAGACTAATTCTAAGTCCATATCATAAGCAAATTGCAGTTTTGTTTCAAATGTCTGTGTATTTATTTTTTCACTCTTTTAAGAGTTTATTGAAGGAATTTATACAGAAATCCAAAGACAGCTCTTTGTAACAGAAGGTAACTCTCTAGTAAAGACCAACAGAAGGAAGAACCCATATCACAAAATGGGTTTGTAAGATAGGTTAAGAAATCCCCTTACATAAAACATGAGGACTGCAGAAATTGATAAGAAGTTGGGGGTAAGGGTAGGTGAAAAATGAAGAGAAAAGCCGGGCGTGGTGGCGCACGCTTGTAATCCCAGGATTTGGGAGGCTGAGACCGGAGGATCCGGGTTCGAGACCAGCCTCAGCTACCTAGTGAGGCACTCTGCAACTTAGCCAGACTCGGTTTCAAACAATAGAATAAAAAATAGGGCTGGGGGTGTAGCTCAGAGGTAGAATGCCCCTGAGTTCAATCCCCAGTACCAAAAAAAAAAAAAAAAAAAAAAAAACA
>PVLC010029846.1:0-19746 GCA_004027655.1 Graphiurus murinus
AGCAAAGTGGATAAAAAATCAATCTAAAAAAATCAGAAGCTTTCCTAAATGCCAATCATAAATCCACTGAAAAAGAAATTCAGAAAATAATTCCATTCACAATAACCTCAAAAGCAACAAAATACTTAGGAATAACTCTAACCAAGGAGGTAAAAGAACTCTACAGTCAAAATTATAAAACACTAAAGAAAGAAAATTTATGAAGATCTCAGAAGATGGAAGAATCTCCCATGCTCTTGGATAGAAGAATAAATATCATCAAAATGGCCATCCTATCAAAGGTGATCTATAGATTCTATGAAATCCCTATTAAAATACCATGGTCATTCTTTACAGATCTATAAAAATCAGTCCTTAAATTCAGATAGCACAACAAAAACTCAGAATGGCCAAAATAGTTCTCAGCAAAATAGTTCTCATTTAAGAAGCATCACAATACCTGACTTCAAACTATACTACAGAATGATAGTAATAAAAACAGCATGGTATTGGCACAATAGCAGTCACATAGACTAACAGCTCAGAATAGAAGACTCAGAAACAAATCCACACTTACAACCAATTGATTTTTGACAAAGGGACCAAAAATGTATGCTGGGAAAAAAAATACCATTTTCAACAAATGGTATTGGCAAAACTTGCTATTCATGGAAATAAATCTTAACTTTCTCACCCTGCACAAGAATCAATTCAAGATGCATCAAAGACCAGGCAACTATACCAGAGACTTTGCAGTGCTTGAAGAGGGCATAGGCTCAAAGCTCTAACATATAGCCATGGGTTAAAAACTTCCTCAATAAGACCCCAAAGGCACAAGAAATTAAAATGATGATCAATATGTTGGATTGCATTAAACCGAAGAGCTTCTGTGAAGCAAAGAAAACTATCAAGAATCTCAACAGAGAGCTGACAGAATGGGAGATTTTTTTGCCAGCTACTCCTCTGATAGAGGACATCTAGAAATACAAAGAACTCAAGAAACTCACCACCAAAAAACAAATAATCCAATAAAAAATGGGCACATGAACTAATTAGACACTTCACAAAATAAATGGCCAATAAATATATAAAAAATGTTCCATATCATTAGCAATCAGAGAGATGCAAATCAAAACTACCCTGAGATTTCACCTAACCCAAATTAGAATGTCAATAATTAAAAACACAAACAATAATACATGCTGGCAAGGATGTGTAGAAGCAAGTACTCTGATATATTGTTGGTGGGATTGCAAATTAGTGCAACCACTTTGGAAATTAGTGTGGATGGTCCTCAGAAGAATGAGAATGATCCTGCTATACCACTCCTAGGTATCTACCCAAAAGAATTGAAATTAGACTACCATAGTAATGCATGCATATCTATGTTTATAGCAGAACAATTCATAATTTCCAAACTATAAAACCAGCCAAGATATCATTCAACAGATGAATGGATTACGAAATTATGGGATATACACACAATGGAATTCTACTCAGTCATGAAGAACAAATTATGTCATTTGTAGGGGAAATGGATGAAACTGGAGAATATCATGCTAAGTGAGATTAGTCAACCACAAAAAGTGAAAGTTCAGATGTTTCCCTCATATGTGAAGCTAGAGAGAAACTGGGACATGGAAGAGACTCCAGAAAAAGAAGGAGAAACCTTAGTGGAGTGAAGGAGGGGACCTAACTGAGTAATGTGGGAGAAAGACTTGAAGAGGGAAATACTTCAATGGACATGATGTACATACACACATATTACTGGAAGTATTAGCTAGGGCAATCAGGGAAAATAAAGAATTAAATTGTATCTAACCTGGAAAAGAGTGAGTCAAATTGTCATTGTTTACATGTGACATGATCTTATATATACAAAAGCCCAAAGACTACACATGAACACACACACACATACACACACACACACACACACACACACACACGACTATTAAAATTAATAAATTCAGCGACATTGTAGGATCCAAAATCAACATATAAAAATGAGTAGAAGTGCCATACACCAGTAGCAAATTTTCTGCAAAAGAAATCCCATTTAAAATAGCTATAAAAATATACACCTAAAAATAAACATAACCAAAGAGGTGAATGATTGCTACAATTAAAATTATAAAACATTGATAATATAAATTTAAGAAGACACAAAAAATGGAACATCATTCCATCTTCATAGATTGAAAAAAATCAATATTTTTAATATGTCCATACTACCCAAAGTGAGCCAGAGATTCAGTGCAATCCCTATCGAAAAACTAAGGACATTATTTGCAAAATTACTAAAACATTCTAAAATGTATATGGAACCACACACACACACACAAAAACACCAATGGAATCCTGAGCAAAAACAATAAAGCAGGAGGCATTACACTACCTAATGTCAAAATATACTACACAGTTATAGTACCAAAAAGCATAAGAACAACTAGAAGAAAATATAGGGGAAATACTTCAGAAAAATGGAATGGGCAAGCATTTTTTAAAGAAATCCTCCACATCATGGGAAGAAAAAACAAAACTAGATAAATGGGATTATATCAAACTAAAAAGTTTCCTCAGAGCAAAGGAAACCCTCATCATAGTGAACAGACAACCCACTGAATGTGAGAAAATATTTGAAAACTGTTTGAAACTATTTCTATTTCATACCTACAAAAAGGAGTTAACATGCAAAACATAGAAGGAACTCTACAAACCCAACAGAAAAAAAAATGGGCAACAGATACATTCATTTAGACACTTCTCAAAAGAAGACATACAGGCCACTAGAAAAAAAATGTTCAACATTTGGGAAATGAAAATCAAAACCACAAGGAGGCATTACCTCATTCCAGAAATGATGAAGACCATCAAAATGACTAAAGATAACAAGCACTGGAGAGAATGGGGAGAAAAGGGAACACCTGCACACTGTTGATGGGAATGCAAATTGGTACACAATTTATGGAAAACATTATGGAAGTTCCTCTAAAAATTAAAAAGAAAACTATTATATGATCCAACAATCCCACTATTGGGTATATATTCAAAGAATGAAAATGAAATCAGTATGTCAAAATTACATCTGCACTGCCATATTTATTGCATAGCTGGTCACAATAGCCAATAAATGGAAACAACTTAAATGCTCACCAATTGATGAATTTATAACAAAGACAATGTGGTACATACATGCAGAGCAATACTATTTAGCCAGACAAAAATAATGAAATCCTATCAAATGAAATAATGTGTGTGGAACAAGAGATAATTATGTTAGGTAAAATAAGCCAAGCTCAGAAAGATAATACCACATGACCTCACTCATACGTGGAATCGAAAAAAGTAGATTTCATAGAAATGAAGAGTAGAATAGTCATTACCAGAGAGAGTAGGGGAGAGGGAAAGATGAGGAATAGTTGGTCAATGGGTACTAAGTTACAGATAGATAGAATTAAGATATTGTGATGTGCTATTGCACAGTAGGATGATAAAGGTAACAGCATTCCAAAACGCTAGGATAAAGGATTTTGAATGTTCTCACCATAAAGAAATAGTACATGTTTGAGGAAACATATAAGTTTAACCTGGTTTATACATTACACAATACATGTATTACACATGATTAAAACATTACATGGTAGCCCATTAATATATGAAATTCTGAGCCAGGCGTGGTGGCGCACGCTTGTAATCCCACCATTCGGGAGGCTGAGACCGGAGGATCCGGGTTCGTGGCCAGCCTCAGGTACCTAGTGAGGCACTCTGCAACTTAGTGAGACCCGGTTTCAAAATAAAGAATAAAAAATAGGGCTGGGGGTATAGCTCGGAGGTAGAATGCCCCTGAGTTCAATCCCCAGTACCGCAAAAAAAAAAAAAAAAAAAAAAATACATATGAAATTCTTATGTCTTTGAGTATCAGTTAAAATTTTTAATTTAAATTAAAACTCAACAAGGAAATTAATAAGCTGAAAAAATATAGAGAAAATACAATCAATATACTAATTTAAAATAATCTTGAAATGAAAAACAAAGCTGGAGGACTTGTCCCATTCAAACCAAGATATTTCATAAAATGCCAGTAATCAAGAAAAGGAATATTTACATAATGAATGACAAATAAGTGGGGCAGGAGAGCACAGAAATGGATGCAGACTCCACAGTACACTGACATTCAATAAAAGTGCCAAGGCAAAGTCCTTTTGACAAAAGATTTAAGAACAACTCAAATACATATGTAAAAATATAAACCTTGGTCTCTACCTCACACAATCACAAAATACTAATTTATCATTCATAACAGGCTTAAATAAGAAAATTAAAGCTATAAAGGCTTTGAATGAAGAGAGGAAAATATTATCTTGAATTACGGGTAGGCAAAATTTCTTCATCACGATACATAAAGTTTTTAAAAACCATAAAATAAAAAAACTCATAAATTATATGTCATCAACAATAAAATCCTCTAAAGGTGCCAGTAAGCAAATGAATAAGAAAAGATCTTAGAATGCTTAATGCTAAAAAAAAATAAAAAATAAAAAATGGGCTGAATAGACACTTCTCAAAAGAAGAAATACAAATAGCAGTAAACATGAAAAAATATTCAACAATATTAACAATCAGGGAAATGAAAATCAAAACTACACTGAGATTCCATCTAAACTCAATTAGAATGGCAGTCATCAAGAATACAAAAAAATAATACAAACTAGTGAGGATATGGGGAAACAGGAACCCTTACACACTATTGACAAGACTGCAAATTAGTATAGCCACTATGGAGATCAGTGTGAAGGTTTCTCAAATTACTGGAAATGTAACAGCAATATGACCCTGCCATATTTGGGTATCCTTCCAAAGGAATAGAAGTCAGAATAGCAATACGTGCAAATCCATGTTTATAGCAGAACAATTTACAATAATCAAATTATGGAAACAGCCTAGGTGGCCATCAACAGATGAAAGGACTACAAAACTGTGGTGTATATACACACAATGCAATTTTACTCAGACATAAATGGAACTCGAGAATATTATGCTAAGTGAGATTAGCCAGTATTAGAAAATGAACAATTTTATGTTTTCTTTCATATGTGGAATCTAGAGAGAAATTGGGTAACAAAAGAGGCCTCATATAAAGGAGTAGAAATTTCAATGGAGTGATGGAGAGGGTTTAGGGGAAGGAGAAGAGAATGACTTAACTGAAGGTGATTAGGGGGGGACACCCTAATGCACATGATGTACCTTCACAAACATATCAAAGTCAATCACTAAACTGAACTTGAGAAGGAGGGAGGGAGAGGGAGTGGGGCAGGAAGTGGTGAAGCATTAAATGAGAAATGTGTGCATGTATGCCTTTACCAGCTTTTACCTAACAAAGATGTATGACTACAATGCACCAATAAAAAAAAAACAAAAAAAAGAGTGAGGGTACATATACAGAACTATCAATCTCAATATCAACAATATATAAGAGGGAAGGGGAGGGAATGGAGTGGAATCTGGAGAGAAACACACAAAGTATTGTCTGCATGTATATTCCTATTACTCTATAACTCATTGTGATGTATAATTACAGTACACCAGTAAATAAAAGTATAAAAACAAAGTGAATAAGGTAAATATATTAATTAAAATTACACAGCTTATATTTCTACATTGAAAAAGAAATACTTATTTAATGAAAATGAAAACAGATGTTTAAAAAGTGTCACTCTCACACAAATCTCTGAGATTCCTGCTCATGCTTTCCCCATTTCTAACTGTAAATACATCTTATCTAACATTCTTCAACATTTCTCATTTCTCTTCTTAATTTCATTCACAGATATAAGGAATTGTACCCTAACAATCACCATAAAATACTTTATTTATATTAATATCTTTAGGGAAATATAAAAAACATTTGATAAGCACATAAATATTTCTTTTTGTTGATTAAAAACCTCTTAAATATAATATTTTTCATTATTTGCTTGTTATTCCATGTCTAGATAACCAGATTATTAGGTGTAAGAGTAGTGCACCAATCACTCACATTAAATAGAGGAGGGATAGTATTATATAAAATTTTTAGACTTTCTAAGAAAATTCAAGTACGAAAAGCTAATTTAAGTCTAGAAAGAATATTCACTTAACCCACTCTCTTTCCAAACACTTTGGATCAGGTAATAATAGTCAACATTAATTATAGAAAACATAAAGAAATATAGTTAATATAAAAGTTTTCATCATCTATGATAAACAAAAAACAAAAACTAGTAAATAAAATTGGTTGTAATTTACCTTTTGATTAGAGTAAAATCATAGTTATAATTTCTATTTTCCATAAATTAAGAAATTTACATTAATTTTTTATCATGACAAAATATTTTATATATTTTCCTCATAATTACTTATTTTCTCAAAGATGATGGTGAATATTTAGAACTCTTTGAAATCTCTTTACCTTTAGCTGAAAAATTATTCACTTTGGTGATAACTTTGTTCTAATCTGTTCAGCAATCTTTTCAAAGGATTTATTTATATCAGCTTCATTAAAATTGGATAAAAATTCTGACATTAATCATGGCAGATGAAAACCATATTTTTAATGTAGTAATTTAACAATATTTTCAAATTATACAAAACACTGATGAAATTATCTAAAGAGTACTTGATTAAAGCCAGGCATGGTGGCTCAAGCTTGTAATCCCAGTACTTGGGAGGCTGAGACCAGACCAGAGGATCAGGTTTGCGGCCAACTTCAGCTCTTTAGTAAGGCCCTCCGCAATTTAGTGAGACCCTGTTTCAGAATGAAGAATAAAAATAGGCCTGGGGGCTTAGCCTGGAGGTAGAATGCCCCTGGGTTCAATTCCCAGTACTGAAAAAAAAAAAAAAAAAAAGAGTACTTGATTAGAGAGGATTTTGCTATTATTATTTCTACATGCACATTTGGAGAGAGACCAATGTTCTCTGATTCTTCACGGACTACCTCAAAAATGACCAGGTGGTCTCTGCCCACACATAGACCAATCTGGCTGTCACCCTCTTAGGTAGGCTTTTGAGAATGCAAAGCTTTAAGCTGCTCACTTCACATGTTCATAAATGATTTATGTTGGTTTTTCATCTTACAACAAAGTGTCTCATTACTTCTGAAGATATTTATAAAGTGAAGTCGGTAAAATTTATCTCATCCCCAAGATAAGTCATTTGACTGATCATTCCCATCTGGGCATTATGGGCAGCTGGAAAAGAAAAGTTCACCTTGAAAGCCATTTAATAGCAACACAAGATGTCTATCTAGTAGGTAGGGGGCAGTGCAAATGCCAGAGAACGTTCCCACAAAAACTTTGAAGGCAACAAAACTTCTAGCCTGGTCTTTCTCTCAGTCTAAATTCCAATAATATTTTCTTCAGGAATGATCATGAAGGAAGATGGATTCAAATTAAGCACCATATTTACTATGTCCTCCTCATAGATTTGTCCTTTTAAACTTTGATGTAGTCTATATACAATGACATTAATATAGTATTATCTTATAAAGAGTAGTTTTGTATTAAATCTAGCTTATATTACAATGAGAATTCATACATGTGTGTAAGTTGTTATTAAAATAACATAAAATTTGGTTAAAAGCCCCCCTCATTCAGACCTTTAAAACTGTAAGTCATAAAGACAGAAGCAAGGAATTTAGGGTGAAAAATATTTGTTAAGATAATGAACACTGTGCAACATATAGACAACTGCTTTTGTGACAATAAGGAAATAGACTGAATCTTAAACATGGCAAAGTTTCAGCTACATATGAAAGGAGACTCCATGGCAATGATCAACTGGAGAGAGTTATGTGCAGAGATTGTGATCTCAAATTGAGCCTCAAAGGAAAAAAGTATGTCATATGAATTTGGGTGGCAGAAGTAAGATGAATTTTCTAACTCAAACTATTTTGCTGCTTCATATTTAACATTTAACTTATGTTCCAACTTGTTTTATTTATCCAGAGTGCATCTGCACTGACACTGAAGGAAAAAGACTTTAGGGTGTTTTGAGCTATAGAAATCACACTCTGTTTTCACATATATGTATATATAATTTTATTGGTGCATTGTAATTATACAACATAGTGAGATGTGCAGTGATACACTTAGTGTGTTTCCCTCCTGATCCCACCCTGCTCCTCCCTCCTACATGTTAGTGAGATTGATAGTGAAACCTTTATATATAAACATAACATGATTTGGTCTGTTCTCTTCCTCAAGCCTTCTTTTGTCCCTCCCCTTCTCTCTCCACTCAATCCCCTTCCACTGTTCTACTGGTTCTCTCTCCTCGTTTATCTCCTCGTTTTTCTTTCCTATTTCCTTTCTAGCTTCCCCATATGAGAGAAAACATATGACCCTTGACTTTCCGAGACTGGCAGATCTTACTTAGCATAATGTTCTCAAGTTCCATCCATTTTCCAACAAATGACAAAATTTATTTTTTATGGCTGAGTAAAACTCTATTGTGTATATATACCTCATTTTCACTATCCATTCATCTGTTGATGGATACCTAGTCTGTTCACATAATTTGGTTATTGTAAATTGTGCTTATAAACATGGATATGCAAGTATCTCTATAGTACTCTAACTTTCAGTTTTCTTAAAAATATATTTAAAAGATTAAAGGAAGATAAAAAATATTGGATTAATAACATGGACATACATGGACAGACATAACTCTTGTGTTTTTCCTCTAAACATTTTGAGTTTCTTGAAGATAAAATCCATACTATCTCTTTGCAGTCTACCAGTGTGAGAATGTGGCATTTGACTTTTAAAAAAGTGTTTAATTAAAATAAAAATTTTAAAAACTTCTCTATGACTGAGACTTATTTTCAGGTTTCAAATGCTCCATGTGAAGAAATGTGTGGCTTTGATGCTGTAGGAGTGACAATTGTGCCTGGGGAGGCAGAAGTAAACCAAGGAGAGCCCCGTGAAAAATATGTGACATTTTCTTTCAGAAAATGCTGAATGTGGTCTAATAGTAGACAGGGCAGACTCCCAAGGTAACAGCAGCTGAGTGCAATAAAAAGAGCATGGGTTCTTCACCTACACACTGGCTGTGTACCCCAGGCTAGTGTTTGATCCTCCTTCACCCTTTGTTTTTTAGATGGATATAACAATTTCTGCTTGAAAACATCAGAGAGAGGGAAGGAGGACTCTTAGTAGGCATCCAATAGAAAAGAGCTGTAATATTTTTGGTGTCAAGATAAAGAACCTTCAGATAGGCCCTTTCTCCTTTTACTAGGGTTAGTCTGTGCAACAAATATCATTTGGCAGAAGTGATGACATGTCCCTTTTGGTATTAGGTTAAAAAGATTGTGGCTTCTTTCTTTGGCATGTCCCTTTTCTCTCCTCCCTTTCTCTTGTGTCACCCTGAGAGAAGCAAACCCCCAAGCTGTGATTAGCACTAGGGGAAAGAAGCACAAATGGAAAGTAACTGAAGCCTCCATCCAAAATCCAGCATGGAACAGAGTAAGGCCAAAACTCAAATGACTTTACAAATAGATTATCTAGCTCCAGGTAAGCCTTGAGATAACTGAAGTCCCAGATGGGAACTTAACTAGAGTCTGCAAGACAATCTGAGCTGGAACTATGCAGTTAAACCATGCCATGGCTGGCACTCAAAAACTGTGAGGTATTAAATGTTGTTTTTCAACCACTGAGTTTGGGGCAACTTTGTTACACAACAGTGGATAACTAATATAGTCTCCAAAGTCTATGATCCATCAGATGAATTTCAACAAGACTGTGGATGCTAGTGTCTTTGCATTCAAAGTCTTCAGGGGTTAATCTATATCCACAGTCCCTCTCAAACTATTACTAGATTTAGAGAAGACAGAGAAGAAATAGAAAAAAAAATTAGTCATTTGCCAAGTACTTCTTGTTTTAATGGAGAAAATGTGTCAAACCAGGCATCAAAGTACAATCTAAATTGAATACAGCCACATGATGTAGCCTCCCTAACAAAATGACAGATGAACCCTAGGTCCATAAGTAACATAAATTTTAAAGTGAGATAAAATGCAATGGGAAATTAACTTCTGTATTCTTGGAACTGCTTTAAAAAAGCACTTAAAATAGCTAAAGATTAGTGTTACCTAAAACAAAGAGAAATCCCACTAAAAGGCTAAATTAACTGAAGCAGAAAGATTATTCATTGAAAAGGTTCCTATTTTAAAGACAATAAACAGAGATCAGAGATCGGGATTTGGACAAGGAAGAACAGATTACATCTGGAAATTTTCACCTGCAGTTTCTAATAATCTTCTACATTTTTGTATTTACATATAAATTGAGTATCTTTAAGAAGCTTGACCACATAGTTTCTCCTGAAAAGTAACATGATTATATTTGCTGTGCCATGTACGAATTTATCCTCAGATGGACACATTCTGCCACCAGATGAAACAAATGAGACCAAAGTGGAAATAATTTATGGATCTGTCATTTGGCCCACTTCCATCTATTTAATGTAAGTTATGGGAAAAGTTGAGCCTTTAGAGAAGTCAGAAGACATACATACCAAAAAGTTGATATATTTATTATTTAAATAGAAATTGAAATATAAAAAGAATTATTGATTTTTCTTAGCATATTTATTACCTTCATTTACTTCTTTGGTGGAGCAGGATGGATAATGTGCTTTTTTTTTTTTTCCTACAAGTAGTCACATTTAAGATTAGGCTTTTTCCCTTTCATGAATGAAAGTTAAACAATGTTATGTATTAAAATTATAAAAGCAGTTTAAGATGGGCTTATGGGCAAGTTCCTGGGTTTGGGTCATTACATATCCTATTACAAAGACTCAAATCTATTTTATTCTGATTTATTCAATGTCTAGTAAATTAGAATTGCTCCTTTCCTTTTCTTATGTTATCTTTCCTCTTTTTTTCTTATTTTATGAAAGAATATATTAAACAAAATGTAAAAATAAAATGATAGGATTGCTATGTCTTAATATCTATGATGAAGAGCTATGTTAATACTTTACTCAATATAAACCAATTAACTTACCAAAGTCTACCTTAAGTCACCAAAAACAGTCTGCACTTATCTCACATGAGTTTTCAAAGACTGGTAAAAGATTAATACATTTTAATTTGGTTGTATGATACAAAACTGTTAGCAGTGTTCTCTTTCTATTAACAAGAGAATTTTAAATCTATAAAAATATCAATTAATGGTCCAAGCCTTAGTGTTCTATGTCAACTTGTAGATTTTATCCTGTAGAAATGGAAATAATTTCTACTTAGCAGTAGCAACCCTCAAAAGTTATTATTTATTGCCTTCATAAAACATTAACCTATTCTGTCTAATAATTAAATTGCCCACAAATACCTCACTTCTCAAATGCTCATTAAATCAGTTTAATGTCGTACATATCTCATTAATTAATGTATAGAGTAAAATCTTTGACATATGCTTATTTTCTATTTGCATGAGATTCATGACTGACTTCTAGTAATAATAATAGCACCCCTTATTAATGCTTCATAAAATGCAGTTCTATTTTCTTGGTTATGCTTATCATATTTCCTTCCTTCCTTCCTTCTTTTTTTTTTTTTCTTTCTGATGGTGCTGGGTATTAAATCCCATGCTTTGTGAATGCTAAACAAGTACTTTCCAACTGAGTTATTTGCTTAATAATTTTTAGAATGTAATATATTTAAAGAATTATGCCGTGCCGGGCGTGGTGGCGCACGCTTGCAATCCCAGCATTCGGGAGGCTGAAACCGGAGGATCCGGGTTCGCGGCCAGCCTCAGCTACCTAGTGAGGCACTCTGCAACTTAGTGAGACCTGGTTTCTGAGTTCAATCCCCAGTACTGCAAAATAAATAAATAAATAAATAAATAAATAAATAAATAAATAAATAAATAATTATGCCTCATGAGTTAAATATTTCATAAACTTGGATGTTCTATCATACAGGAAAGGTCTACTGAGCCCTGAGAAAAGTAGCTTCGCTTACATTTCATAATTTTCTTTGAAATGAATGAACAACAGATTATTTCCAAATAGGCAGGGAAATAAACACAACACAAAATAAATACAAAACACAAGTTAGGATCAAAGGTGGTGGTTCTTAACCAGGGTCAGCTTTTCCCACCAGGGGTCATTTGACAGTGTCTGAAGACCTTTTTGGTGGTCACAACTTGAGGGAGTGTATGACTGGCATCTTGTGGTGAGAGGTCAGAGATGCTGCTAAAAATCTTACGCTGCCCAGGACAGGCTCAACAACAAATAGTTATGCAGCTCAAAATATGAGTAGGCCCAAATTTAAGAAACACTGGTCTATGGTAGCAGAGAAAAATTAGTTGAAGAAGTATAAAAAAAAAGGAAGGAGACAATTACAGATGAAAAGTAACTCTTGCTAATAAAACAAACAAAAATATGAGAATAATATATTAGTCTATTAGTAATAGAATTACAATTACCTTTGAAACTTGCTCTGTTTTTAGATAACTTGCAATTTATTGCAGAATTGATATAGAACATTAAGACTATCGAGTTCTTTTACTTTTCACAGTAACTTTTGGCAAAATGAAAAATTATATAGCAACTCAACTAAAGTGTAATTGCCACTAGTTTATGAGCTGTGTTAACTCTCAAAAGAAATAAAATATTCCCTAGGTTTAATTTCACTTTCTGGAAATTTATTTGCTGGATTTTAGTGCAAAGTATCTACTTTTCCCAGGCAAAGTATGTGTACTTGAATTATAAATATATAGACACAAAGTGTAGTCTATGCATTATGTCTCTTTTATCACTTATTCTTAGAATTTCAGAGATTATGTTTCCATTCATAATTTATTACTAGAATTTCAGAAATTATTTCATCCACAAAACTGGGCCTAGTTTTTAAGTTGTATTGTGTAAAAGAAGTCCTGTCAGGTCATTCTCTGTGGGTACTACACCACCTTAATTCTCATCCTTTTGAAGTCATGCAGATTCACAGTATAAGATTGTAAATGTTATTCATCTTTGATAAGCACCCCTGATGTACAAGAATCTATTGAGAAATTTACAAGCACATTGTTTTAAAGATAGCAAAAAATGTCTCTGTATCTAGAGAAATACAACTTAATGTTGCAGAGATTCAAAGTCTGTGAAAGTAGTTATTAGCAGAAATTGGCTTCCAGGAAGAAACTGTATACTATATGTACGTAGCAAGTGGTGAGCTTTTCTTTGTGTTAAAAGAATATCACATGTAATATTCATAATCCTAGCCTAAAGGGATACAAATTCTTGACATTGATCATGCTACTCTCTTTAGAAAAATACTCCTAACCCCACAGCTAAAATCTACCTCTTGACAAGGTTTCCACATGGAAAGTAAAGCAATACTCCAACAAATAAATAGCATTAGAGGTTAAAATGAAGCAGAGTTAGAGGGAGTGGAAGATTTTTTTTCCCCCAAAGTGAGCATTCAACAAGACTCACATAGCTCACTAGCAGCTTTGATTTCACTGAGAGCTCAATGGTAACTTTTATTCTCCACCTTGCCTTGGACAGAGAACTCAATTCAGTTATTAATACTGGGCAGCTGTTAGAACACCTAAAGCCATCCCAAGGATGAAATTTTAAGCCATAACTGGAGGAATCAGGCTTTTTGGAATTAATCAGGATTAAATTTCATGAAATGCTGTTTTGCTGCAAAGGAAAACAGCATAAGATTGCTGTCTGCCTCATTTCTCGGCTCCATGGTTCCAGGTTCACCACCAACTTCAAGAGTGGTGATAAATGCCCCAGTAAAACAAGAACCTGAAGACCCTCAGTACTAGAAAAAAAAATAACCAGAGAAAACCGCAGAGACCCCTACAGAAGGAGGTGAGTAGGAAAAATGGGGTTAAAGCAGGGAAAAATAACCTTGTATGTAGAACTGGTGCATCACTTTCTTAAGAAAAGTGGAGCACAGATTCCAGCTGATGGCTGGCACAAGTTTCTAAATTCCAGCTGCTGGATGGCTGGGAATAAGGAAATTTGGGAAAATGTAAAACAAAATGTACAAAAAGCATACCAGCAGGGGGAAGGAGTGTCAGTTCAGTTTTGGGTAACATGGGCATTAATGAGAATCATTATTATTATGTTACATCATGAAGAAGGGGATGTTGATAAAGAGGAATTAATGGCAGGTTCTTTACATGAATATGAATTGGACAATAAAACATCAAAACTTGTTTCTGATGCTCAAAAATAATTTTTTCCCGTGCAGTCAAAAGCGAAAGTAAAAGGGGCCGTGCTGACAACTCAGGGTACAATAGATAAATTGGAAAAAGCTGGATCATAAACCAGAGTATGTATACCCTACTTCCCCTGGTGGGATGTCTGGTGATCTGGAGCTGCCTTTTCAAATGTTAAACATTCAGCCAAAATGCTTGAAGAGGAGAAGCTTAGGGAAAACTCCACTGAACTAAAAGATGCTATAGCTATAGAAAAACAGGTCAAGGGACAGGATTTATAGGACTTACTATTGAGATAGCTTGCTTTTAATAATGCTAATGAGAATTGCCAAAAATTGATCAGGGCACAAAGAAAAGCTAGTAATGCCATGAATTATGTGAAGCTCTGTAAAAATGTGGGCACCTTTAAGGATAGAGCCAAGTTAGCAGCCCTTGAAGCCTTTGCTGTTCAGAAATAAATGAGTGTCAAATGTTTTAATTGAGGAAAGACAGGACAAATTTATAGAAAAAAATATCTTCTTCATTGCTGAAATCAAGGCCTTTCTTTTTTCCCTCAGCTCATGGATTTTTACCTGGGTGCACATATATTTTTGTTCTGATTTATTTTTTGTTTTATCTAACTTGAAGCTTTTTAGGTTTCTATTTCTGTAAGGTTTTTTCCCCCTTCCTATCTTTATTCAGCTGCTTTCCAAGTGTTAAGTCTGTGTTTGGTATTCTAGGAAAGAGGAGATAAACAGTGGTAAATGAGGTGTTTGCCTGCCATGGGGAAAAAAGTGGCCACCTGGATAAATTTGTTTCAGTGTCACCCATGGTAGGCTATCTGAGCATTACCAACTGTGTAAAAAGAAAAACTTATATAGTTTTTTCTTTTCACACCTGTGTCTAAGACCTGGCTTCACTCTGAACAATATATGTATATCTATATGCCTCTTTTATCCACTACCTGTTGATGTTGTATGTTGTGTTATAAATGTAGTATGTCTGTCTACATGTTACCACAAAGCAGCATATATTAAATGAGTATTCATAAAATTTAAAGAAAACAGGATCAAATGCCTCGGAGTTTACATGACTCTATTAAATCTTAACTGAGTAAATCTAAGACATGTTCATGGGAGTAAAGTACAAATGTTCTTAAAATTACTAACACATGCCTATTTTCCCTAGATAAATAATCAATCAAGATTGTGTTTCTGTAAGAGGTTCCAGATACAATGTTCATTGCTTTTTAAGTTTTTTTTCTTTTGCAGAAAAAGGATATTTGGACATAAATATGCTTACCTGATGTCTTAATTTTTAGGAACAATCTATAATTGAATTATTAAATTAGATAAATACAAAAAGTAACTGATACTTTAAAATGCTCTTGGCTTCTTAAAATCTACAATAACATTTCAGTAAAATGAGTAGGCCCATAGGGACTCTTTAAAATTCAAAATTTAAAAAATAAAAAGGAGGATATGCCATCATGAACAAGATGGCGACTTTAAGCACAATTTTAAAAGCAGGAGAAAAACCTCTTTTAGATTTAACCATTGATGGCCACACCTTTACAGGATTGTTAGATTCAGGAGCAGATATGTCCATTTTTATGAGAATTGAATGGCTCTTAACTTCTGAAAAATTGCAGGCTCCGCAAGAGCCAGTGAAATAACAACTAAGAGAAGGTCATATTGGACTGTCTTTTCCCCCTTGGAACTTGCCTGTGTTTGTAATTAAAAAGAAATCATGTAAATGAAGATTGCTTATTGACTTATGAAATGTTAATTCTATAATGATGCCTATGGGATCTTTGCAGCCTGGTATTCCAAGTCCAACTGCTATTCCAAAAACCTGGAATTTAATTGTACTAGATTTAAAGGATTGTTTTTATACTCCTGAGACAGAAAACATTTTGCCTTTTCTGTGCCCTCAACAAATAATAAGGAACTTAATGAGGCCCTCAGCAACTTTGTGAGACCCTGTTTCCAAATAAGAAATAAAATAGGGCTAGGATATGGCTTGAAGGTAGAATGCCCCTGAGTCCCATCTACAACACTATCAAATAAATAAATAGGTATAAGGTTATTTAGAATATTTCCCTCGATCTCACAGAAACACAGCAGTCACATTGGAGGTGGGGCTTGGTTACCAAAGAGGGGTGTCTGGGGGTGTGGCTTTGGGGGTTATATAAGGTCTCTCCTCACTTTGCTCTCTCTCTTGCTTCTGGCCTCAATGTGAGAGCAGAGCCCTTGCTGTCTCCTTCTCTCTGCTTCCTGACATCATGCCCCAAGCTCTGCAGATGTGGCCTGAAGTGGACTAAACTTTTGAAGTCTCCCAAAACTGTGAGCAAATAAATCTTTCTTCCTCTAAGTTGTATGGTCAGTTGTTTTGGATCACAGCAGTGAGAATGCTGAATTCAACAGTAGGTAATATTATAAAGCTTAGAATTTCAAAAATAAGAAATAACTAAGAAAATGGAAATAATCAATGGCCCTAGGACCAAATTATTTCCATTCTCTTGGTTCTTTCTTATTTTTGAAATTGTAAGCTTTATAATATTACCTAGTGTCAAATTCAGCATTCTCATTGCTGTCATACTCATACTCACATTTGGGTCTTACATACTACAGTGCAACTCACGGTCCTCAGACAACAGTATCAAACCTTGCCCAACCTTGTATATAGTATATGAGGAGGATTCCTCATATAAACAAAAGAAAAAAGGGGGAATGTAGGGCTTTGACAGCCACCTCCTTCCGGAACAGCCCCCTCCCTTCCAGTAACAGGGCTCCACCAATCCCCATGCCTTCTCTGTGTTATCTTTCCGAGCATGCACAAAGTTTCCCCACCTCTGTACATCTCTATATAAGGCTGAATGAACCTAGGTTCTGGGTTCTGCGGCCATGACACCTCCATACTTAGGGGGAACCCTAATCTGGATTAGACTCAACCCTGACCTGGATTAGTAATAAAATCTCCTTCTTGTTTATAAAAAAAAGAAAATGGAAATACTCTGAGATTTCAAAAATGAACTAAAATATAAAATATGCTCACAATACTCATGTGATAAAAACAAGTTAATTCTCAGAAAAGACATAGCTGATGATTATGGAGAAATATTTTTGTCAAATTTCATAAAGGGAACAATGATACCATCCAAGTAATTTGGCTTCTAAGAGTCTGACTAAATATAAGAGTACAACTTAGGACACTGAGATACGTAAACTCAAAAAAAAGATATAACTAGATTTTTGGAAAAATTGGGAGAAATATTTTTATTATATACTATCTGATTATATAATGGATAAAATATTTCATGTTATTGAGAGAAGAGGCTAAGTTTCAACTTTCAACACATAGAAAGTTGGATATTATTGGCATTCGCTTATGAAAATGTAACCAGACATGTGTAGGACCACGTGATCACCTCAACTTCATGAGGAGGTGTGACACATAGGCATCTGCAGATGGGGCTAGGTGTGCTAATAAGAGTTCTGGTCTCTTCTCCAGCATACAGAAGAATGAGGCTTATCACAGAGTTTGGCCAACATGAATTATTTTATCATAGAAAAAATTCAATATGCATTAATGCTATCTGACTATTGCCTAAAAAACTTCAATAAAACCCATAAAAGATCTAATTTATTCAAAGTAGTCTTGATGAATAATTAAAGACAACTTAGTTAATTAAAAGGTATTACTAGGTAATTGAGTGATTTAACCAGTTCCATATGTTACACATAGTCAGTTAAGTGATGAAGAATAATTGACAAAATACTACTGCTTATGGATTACAAGAGTGGAGCACAAGCCAAGGTTTTTGACATTTATTAAATAACACAATCAATTATCTATTGAGGCTGTTCCTGAAAAGTGACAATATAACATACTGGGGACGGAAGGAAAATAGTCATCTTTCTATAGACAATAAATGGAAAGTACATCCAACCAATGCAGAAATAATTTGAGTCATTCATTAAGTTGCTGCTTAATAAGACTGGTATCTAAACTACATTCTTGTTTCATGCTGATAAAAATTACTATCTTATCTGAAATAATTTCATCAATTAGCCCTATCCTCTTTCATATATTACATAAAGTCATAAGAGTATCTGTAATCTAGGATCTTGTAAGTTTCTCTAACTTTGCCCAATTATCTCCAGAATACAAGAAAATGTCTATGTTATTGTTCAACATCTCTTTCCACTTCACTCCTCAGTAAGGAGGAGCAACATGAGATTCATTGATCAGATTCCAAGACCTTTCCTGAACCATTCTGTAAGCAAAAGAGGTTAGAGTAAGTTGAAAGATGGACCACTTGATAATGGGCTCCCTGTTATTCTTCCTGCCTTGTACTCAGGCTGCAGAAGAAAGATGAGATCCAGGATTTAATACCCAGAACATGCTATTCCTCATGAACATTATAAATCTGATAAACAAGCTTATGATTTGTCAAAGATAGAAGAAATGTTCATGCAAATGAAGTTTATAATTTTAAGAAAACAAAGTAGTGGATTTAAGCAAAAATAGCCCAGAGCATTTTTTTTTTTTTTTTTTTTTTTTTTTTTTTTTTTTTTTTTTTTGTGGAACTGGGGATTGAACTCAAGGGCATTCTACCTTCGAGCTATACCCCCAGCCCTATTTTTTATTCCTTATTTTGAAACCGAGTCTCACTAAGTTGCGGAGTGCCTCACTAGGTAGCTGAGGCTGGCCGCGAACCCGGATCCTCCGGTCTCAGCCTCCCGAATGCTGGGATTACAAGCATGCGCCACCACGCCCGGCTAGCCCAGAGCATTTTGAAGTAGATGATTAAAGACAGGAGACATGCCTCATTAAAATAAAACATGGTATTAGCAAAGAAGATGATAAATCGGCTATTAAAACTGAACAGAAAACTTAAAATCAAACTCATGAATATGTGGAAACTGAGCCGGGCGTGGTGGCGCACGCTTGTAATCTCAGCATTTGGGAGGCTGAGACTGGAGGATCCGGGTTCGTGGCCAGCCTCAGCTACCTAGTGAGGCACTCCGCAACTTAGTGAGACTCAGTTTCAAAATAAAGAATAAAAAATAGGGCTTGGGGGTATAGCTTGGAGGTAGAACGCCCCTGAGTTCAATCCCCGGTACCGCAAAAAAAAAAAAAAAAAAAAAAGTGGAAACTGTGTATGTGTAAGCAACTATAACATTGCCTATATATGTATATATACATGTTATATTACATATACATATATCATATGTACATAAGTATATGTATATATATTTAAAATTTTAAAAAGTGGGAACAATCCAAAAGTCCAGCAACAAGTGAAGATAATCAGGAAATAGTTATACAATGTGTTTATTAAATTTTATACTCAATATTTTGAAAAAGTGGAACAGGTCTAATTCACAGGGAGAAGGTTCAACATATAGACAATAATATTAGTAGTATTTTGTTTGGAAAGCTGGGATGGGAAACATAGAACAAGTAGAAATTATTAGCCTTAAGTAGAAGGAGCTGCTCTTGTAAATAATCAGAGATAATTAGTGTATTTACAGGTAAGTTTGTATGTTTGTTAGTGTTATGGTTTGAATATTTT
>PVLC010029847.1:0-19906 GCA_004027655.1 Graphiurus murinus
AGTGGGGGTATAGCTCAGAGGTGGAATGCCCCTGGTTCTATCCCCAGTATCAAAAAAAAAAAAAAAAAAAAAAAAAAGCCGGGCATGGTGGTGCACGCTTGTAATCCCAGCATTCGGGAGGCTGAGACCGGAGGATCCGAGTTTGCAGCCAGCCTCAGCTACCTAGTGAGGCACTCCGCAACTTAGTGAGACTCAGTTTCAAAATAAAGAATAAAAAATAGGGCTGGGGGTATAGCTCGGAGGTAGAATGCCTCTGAGTTCAATCCCCAGTACCGGAAAAAAAAATGGCTGAGAGTGTAGCTAAGTGGTAGAATGTTTGCCTAGCATGCATGAACCCTCCCCACCCCTCAAAGTTTAATTAGATTCAAATTCACTCACAAGAAATTCAAATCTAGCTGGGCATGGTGGCGCACGCTTGTAATCCCAGTACTTGGGAGGCTGAGACACGAGGATTGCAGGTTCAAATCCAGCCTCAGCAACTTTGCATGGCTGTCAGCAACTTAGTGAGACCCTGTTTTCAAATAAGAAATTAAAAAAAAATTGGGCTGGGTATGTAACTTGGAGGTAGAATGTCTCTGGGTTCAAACCCCAGTAACAAGAAAGAAAAAAAATTCAAAGATTACTTGTGAATGGATATTCTCTCTCTCTCTCTCTCTCTCTCTCTCTCTTACTTGTGAATGGATATTCTTTCTCTCTCTCTCTCACTCTCACTCTCACTCTCTGTTGAATTCAGGGCTATTCTACTTCTGAGCTATACCCCTAGCCCTTTTTATTTTTTGTTTTGAAACAGGATCTTCCTAGGTTGCTGATAACATCACTACATTGCTGAGACTATTCACAAACCTGCAATCCTCCTGTTTCAGCTTCTCAAGTACTGGGATTATAGGTGTGGGTCAGTATTGCTAGTACTAACTGCAAAACCAGGTGTGGTGGCATAAACCTGTAATCCCAGTCTTGGGAGGCTGAGACAAGCAGATCATAGATTTGAAGCCAGCCTCAGCAATTTAATGAGGCCCTCAACAACTTAGTGAGACCCTGTTTCCAAATAAAAAATAAAAATAGGGCTACAGGTGTAGCTCAGACGTAGAATACCCTGGGGGTTCCATCCCCAGCACCCTGCACACACACACATATTTAACTGGGCATGACTATGGGGAGGGACAGTTGGAGGGTAGGGATGCAAAGCATCAGGAAGTGCCAATACCTCCAGAGACACCGCAAACCATAAGAGATTTAAGAGCGGCATAATCATTGTCTTCTGTGATACATACCAAACTATCAGTAGATGCAATATCATCTGCATTTGATTCTAATAATTCATAAGGTGGGTCACAAGTGAGTAATTTCTTTTTTCGTTTTCTTTTTTTTTTTTTTTTTTGTGGTACTGAGGATTGAACCCAGGGGCATTCTACTGCTGAGCTACATCCCCAACCCTATTTTCTTTATTTTGAAACAGGGTCTCACTAAGTTGCACAGAGCCTCACAAGTTGCTGAGGCTGGCCACCAACCTGTGATCCTCCTAAGTACTGGGATTACAAGGTTGCACCACCATGCCCAGCTCTGGAGTGGGTAATTTCTGAAGCTGAGCAAAGTACATCGGGTTCAGTATAGCACTTGCTTTTTCTTTCTTTTTTTTTTTTTTTTTTTGGGTTACTGGGGATTGAAACCAAGGGCATTCTGCCTCTGAGCTATACCCCGCCCCAGCTCTATTTTTTGTTCTTTATTTTGAAACAGGGTCTCACTCAATTGTGGAGGACCTAAGTAGCTGAAGCTGGCTGCAAACCTACAATCCTCCTGTCTCAGCCTCCCAAATACTGGGATTACAAATGTATGCCACCACACCTGGCTCGTTGTTTTTGTATATGATCACCTCCATTTTACTGGGTGACTACCTAACAAGGAGCTACAGCAAATGGGGAGAAGGCTCCAAACTGGTGGGTATATGGTAGTGATGGGGTAGGCCAATACTGTGCCAGCAGAAAAAAAAGTAAAAGAAGGGGGGGGGGTAAGGCCATGTCCTAGAGAGTTTATATTCTTTGAGCAGGAAACAGACAATAAGCAAGTAAACAAATGACTTTTTTTTTTTTATTAATTTTTCTTGTGTGTGGTACTGAGGATTGAACCCAAAGGCATTCTACCTCTCAGCCCTATTTTATTTTTATTCTGAAACAGGGTCTTGCTAGGTTGATGAGAGTCTCACTACTTGCTGAGGCTGTCCTCAAATCTGCGATCCTCCTGTCTCAGCCTCCAAGGCATATGCTACCACCCCAGCCCTAAAAAAAGATTTAAATCAGTATGACAAAGTTTCGGGTGCTGTGATAAAGTGTGCTTGGAGATAGCAGGAGGGTAGCCAGAAACATTTCCTTGAGACAGTAATCTTTGCACTTGACCAAGAAGAGACAAGTGGATATGCTTTTAAAATCCTTTCCATCCCATTTTTTCACTTTTACTTATAAACAAATCTAAATTAGTGACCATAAGTATTCTATTCTAGGAAAAATATTTTAACTTAAAAGCTTTTACTCCCATTCTCCCCATTTTTTTTAACTCCAAATGTTGAAGCCATTATTAGTCTTAAGAGTTCTAGCGGTACAGCCAATGCAGTACTGATCTCTGGTGTCCCCTCAGAATCCATTCTTGCCAGGCGTGGTGATGCATGCCAGTAATCCCAGTACTTGGGAGGTTGAGACTTGGGAGGCAGGTTCAAGACCAGCCTCAGCAACTTAACATGACTCTCAGCAACCTAGCAAGACCCTATTTCAAAAACAATAATAAAGGGCTGGGGGTGTAGCTCAGAGGGAGAATGCCTCTGGGTTCAATCCCCAATACCAACCACAAAAAAAATTTAAAAAGGCGAGAGGTGCTGGGAGTGGTGGCGCACGCTTGTAATCCCAGTACTTGGGAGGCTGAGACAGGAGGATCCAGGTTCACGGCCAGCCTCCGCTACTTAGTGAGACCCTGTTTCAAAATAAATACTAAAAAATAGGGCTAGAGGTGTAGCTCGGAAGTAGAATATCCCTGGGTTCAATCCCCAGTACCGCAAAAAAAAAAAAAAAAAAAAAAAAAAAAAAAAAAAAGGGCTAGAGGTGTAGCTCAGAAGTAGAATGTCCTTGGGCTCAACCCCCAGTACCAAAAAAAGAAAAAAAGGACATGACCTACAACTAGAAAGAGCTTGTAGCCTACCTTCACTCAAATAAATGCTACTACTACTGTGTTAGAGATGGACAGCTGAGTTGGTTCAGATAATCCAAGATCGAACTATTTCACCTGAACTATTTAAAGCTAGGAAGAAGAAAGTAGGGAAAAAATTGAGCAGAGTGTTAACATTACACTATGTCATTTAACATTTCTTCATGATACGATGAATTTAAATGATATACAACAGCCTCACTGGATGAATCTAACAACAAATATTTTGGTTTCTTGAAAAAAAAAGAAGAAAAAAAAAAAACCTCTTCTTGGCACAAATTGTAGGGATTCTTTGCTGGCAGCCCAGCCTAGGTTTTTCTGCATAACGTGCTTTTAAGATAGGAACGCAGATCCCAAGCGTCTATACAGCAACCGCGGACACTTAACATTCATTAAATAATTATGAAACAGAAGGCCTGGACTATTTTGCTTCTCCTGGGTCTGTTCCTTTCTCACTTAAGTGACCTTGGACCAATCCATTCCTTCCCTCGTATCCGATTTCCATATATGTTTATGACTAAGATACTTTGTGAGGTCTTCACAGCACTAATAGTGTTCTTCCTTGCTCAGTACTTGTCTCCTTCACCATTGTATGGGAAGTCTATGGAAGATCTTTATGCGCAATTGTCAACACCATCCAGGGATGGTTTAGATGTTCGCAGGCCAATCCTACCAATTAATGAGGATAACTTGAGCCGCGAAAGTGTTCCCCACGCTACTGAGAACTGGAAAACGCGTAAATGTAATCATCCCAGAGCCCCGTTTTCCGTATTTCTGCCGTTTTCGGCCTCTTGTAAACTACGCTGGTGCTGACAACATTGGACTACCCTATTTCATTTGGCAATCCCTTTCCAAAACAGTCCCACCGAATGCTGAGCGGTTTGCCAGGCCCGCTCTAGCTGGCAGGACAAGCTCCCAGGACAAGCCCGGTGCAGAGAGCTGTGTGTTCCATAAGTTGTTTCAGAGGCTCACAAAACACAGCCATCTTGCTTCAGGCACGCTGGCCCAGGGAGGGGGCTAGCCGGTGCCCGGGGCGCCGCAGACCGCCACCAGCCAGGGGCTGACCGCCCACCGCACAGCCCGCAGGGCACACGGCGGCCCGCCCGGCCGCGGCCGGAGTCCGAGCCGATCCAGCTGCCCGACGCAGCCCGGGCCGCAGGACCCGGCCGCGCTCACCCGAGCGGCCGCGGGGAGAGGGCGCCGCCGCCACCCGTACTAGCGCGGCGCGGGCTACCGGGCTCCAACTGCAAGCTTCCTGCCGGGGAGTGTTTTCAACTGGGGCGCGGCGACCTGCGGCGCGTCCTCCCCGCCCCCACGCCGCCCGCCCGGGGCGCCTCGGGGGCGCGCGCGGGGCCCGGGCGGGGACGGGGCGGCCTGCCCCTCCCCCACTTTCCCTTCGGCGCCCCAAACCCAGGCTTCGGGGGAGTCGGCAACGCGGGGCGCGGAGCCGGGTGGGCGTTCGGGGCCGGGCGCTGGGGCGAGACGACGGGGGGGCGTCTCGGCGGGAGCCCGCGGCCCCTCGGCGTGTCTTTTGTGTTTGTACACACACCGCGCGAGGCAGCCGGGAGGAGGGAGCGGGCGGCGCGCGGGGGAGGGGCGAGCGCGCGCCAGCGAACGGGCGCGTAGGGGGAGGGGCGGGGGCGGGGCGCGAGCGGGGGCGCGGGGGCGGAGCCGAGCCTTCCCTCCATTGTGTGTGATTGGCTGGCGCGCGGCGCGGGGGCGGGGCGGCGTATGTTGGGGGATAGCCTCGGTGTCAGCCATCTTTCAATTGTGTTCGCAGCCGCCGTCGCGCCGCCGTCGCTCTCTAACGCCAGCGCCGCCTCTCGCTCGCCGAGCTCCAGCCAAAGGAGAAGGGGGGTAAGTTTCCCTGTCTGCCCGCTTCCGCGGAGCCGAGCCCCGCTTGCCGTCAGCCTTGAGCCGGGCCCTGGCGGGGCGAGGTGGGGACCCTCAGTCCCTCTGGCTTAGCCCACAAACTTTTTGGCCCAGAAATGGAGGTGAGGCGTGAGTTTGCCTCTTCCCTCCCGCGGCGGCGGCGGCGGCTCCTCGGTCTCGCCGCCTCAGCCCCACAGCAGCCACCGCCGCGGCGCCGAGCCTCTCTCCCTCCGCCTCCCGCGCCCCTGGCTCCTCTTTCTTCGGTGAAATCCCGCCTGGTGTCCCTTCCCGGGACCCCAAACCCTCACCACGACCCGCGCGGGACTCTTAACTACCGCCTCCGGGCCCCGGCCCCCAGTTTTCGGGCGGGAAAGGGGTGGAAATCGCCGCCGCTTCCCACCCTGGGGTAACTCGCTTTTTGCTGCCTCCCCATAGTTGTTGCTAAGCTTCACCATCTTGTCTCTCTTCTCTGGTCACCGACCATATTTTTTCCCCCTTTTCTCTCTTCCCCATTTTAGGAAGGGAGAAAAATTTTTTCAAAGCAGGAGTTCCCCCCCCCCTTTTTGAGAAGTGGAAACTTGATGCATTTGAAATGCAAAAAAAAAAAAAAACTTTTGCATTTTGGAGGGCGGCACGTGGCAGGGGATCGAGGTATTTTCGAGCGATTTGGTGTTTTGTCTCTTTGGGAAGGGAATCGGATACGTTTGCGATTGTTTCCATTTTGTTCTGGTCTGGGAGCCGAGTTTTGGTGCCTGAGCGAGGCGGGCAAGGTTCGGGGACCCTGTGCCGAGGGGCCGGGAAGAAGCAAAACCAAAAGTTTATGTGGTACTTGGGGTGGACGGGTCGGCCGGCGTCGTGCGTTAATTAAAGCTTGGGTGCGGGGCACTTTATTTCATTGCGAAGCCTGTGAGGACTGGACGCGAGGTCGGCGCTTTTATAGAATGCTCACGGGTGATAGCTGTTTTGTTTTTCGAGCTGCTTTTTTGTCAACATAGCTGTAAAGATGCAAAACCAAGAATGTATGTTTTTAGCTATTTACAGCAATTCATCAACTGCCAGATGCGGGGGGGGGAGCAAGTGGGGAGACCTTTTTTGGCTGTAATTTGACTCGACCTTTTTGGTTTGTGGCTTCGTTCTTTTGACTTGTGGACGGAACGTTTACAGACATTTCTAATTTCTACTTAGAGAAATTGGATCAAAGTCTATTAGGGGTCTTTTTGTTTTGCTGTTTATCGCTCGGAATTGGCGTTTTGAAAGACGTTAATTTTTAGTACTACAGTTTGTTTCAAGAAGTCATATTTAGGTGGTCGGCGTTATCTGCACCCTTATAAATTATATAACATTTCTGACTTTTTTTCTGTACTGGTCATTTTCCAGATGTGTGGGGGGTGGCAGGAAAACTTGAGTGTTTAGTAGTTGCAAATAGTGATTTTTTTTTTTTTTTTTTAATGCTGGTAGGTAAGTAAGGAGATCTTTCTACCATGGCTCGTACTAAGCAGACTGCCCGCAAATCGACTGGTGGTAAAGCACCCAGGAAACAACTGGCTACAAAAGCCGCTCGAAAGAGTGCGCCCTCTACTGGAGGGGTGAAGAAACCTCATCGTTACAGGTATTAAAACTGGGACTTCTCTCCGGCAATATCCATATAGTCTTAACAAAAAGATGGATACCTGTTAAACTTTTTTGCTCTAGAAAAACTGTTTTATCCCTTTTGAATATTTACTACTTCTTGAAGACATGCGGATGTGTATATTTCTTCCTGTATATAATGTTAGTTTTATTGGAAATATTCAATTTTTAATTCATTCTCTGACCTAGATGCCTAATGGGTTTTGTAGCTGATAATGTTAATGGGATACATCAACGCTTTAGTTAGCTGTTAGTATTTTTTTTTTTCAAATAATGTGTCATTTTTAAAATACATTTTTTCAGTGTATTCTTTGCTTGTGATAGAATAATAATAAAAATTTGGGGTGTTTGTAAGGTCCCCGTCCCTCATTTACTTGATTGGCTTATTTCCTCCTTTATTAGCTCATTTTATTTTGACCTAAGCAGTGTTGTGAAGGACTTCTGCCAGTAGAGGGCAGAAGTTATCCGTAATTAGGCTGCAAATTTACAGTTAAGCTAAAATGAAAGCTCCATCACTGGAAGAAGTAAGTCAGAATTAGAATGTATTTTTGTTTTTCTTTTTTGGTAGACAGTTACTTAGTAAAAAAAATAATAATAATCTAGGGTACAGGTGAGATAAACTGCCATTTCAAGCCTTTTACTTTAAAAGTGTTACTGGTTTTTGTTTTGTTTTCATTCTACCTCTGAGCTATGCTCCCAGCCATATTTTATTCTTTATTTTGGTACAAGGTCTCACTAAGTTGTGGAGGACCTCACAAATTGCTGAGGCTGACTCCAAACCTGCGATCCTCCTGTCTCAGCCTCCCAAGTACTGGGATTACAAGGGTGTGCCACCCCGCCTAGCTGTGTTGTTTATACATTTATCAGTGCATTGTAATTAAACAGTATAGTGATATTCACATATATACACATAACTTGGTGTATTTTCCTCCACATCCCATTCCACTCTCCTCTCCCCTTACATGTTAGATTGATTGTAATACTTACATATATGGACATAACATTATTTGAACTGTTCTCTTTCTCAAGAATCTACTTCCCCCTCTCCACCTCCTTTTCCTAATCCCCTTCCACTACTCTACTTGGGTCTCTCATTTAACAAATACTAAAGGTGTTTGTTGTTACTTCTAATAGTCTTGAATGTTCAGATCAGAGAAATTGGTTGGTGAGCCGGGCATGGTGGTGCACACTTGTAATCCCAGTACTTGGGAGACTGAGACAGGAGGATCGCAGGTTCAAAGTCATCCTCGGCAACTTAGTGAGACCCGGTTTCCAAATAAGATAAAATCAGGCTGGGGGGGGTGTAGCTTGGAGGTAGAATGCCTCTGGGTTCAATCCCCAGTATCAAAAAGAAAAAAGAAAAGAAATTGATCGGTAAAATTTGGTAATGAAATTGAAGAATAGTTGAATGGTTTATTTTCTTTTTAATAATATTTTTTTTAAGCTGGGCGTGGTGGCGCACGCTTGTAATCTCAGTACGTGGGAGGCTGAGATTGGAGGATCCCGGTTCACAGGCAGCCTTAGCTACCTAGTGAGGCACTCCACAACTTAGTGAGACCCTGTTTCAAAATAAAGAGTAAAAAATAGGACTGGGGGTGTAGCTCGGAGGTAGAATGTCCCTGGGTTCAATCCCCAGTACTGCTAAAAATAAAAATAAAATAATACTTAAAAAAAAAAAATTCTACCACTCAGTCTTTTGTGTGATGTATGTTGTTTGGTAACAGCTTCTTTAATGTTAATTTTTTAAAGGCCTGGTACTGTGGCACTGCGTGAAATCAGACGTTATCAGAAGTCCACTGAACTTCTGATTCGCAAACTCCCTTTCCAGCGTCTGGTGCGAGAAATTGCTCAGGACTTCAAAACAGATCTGCGCTTCCAGAGCGCAGCTATTGGTGCTTTGCAGGTAAACTGGCCTTTGGGGAAGACTATTAACATTGCAGACAAAGAACAATTCTAAATCTTTGTGTATATGCTTGTGTAGTTTACTCCTTACAAACCTGTATGGTAGATGGTTTTTACTGAGACTTGAGAAATGTTGAGTTGCTCAAGGTCATGCACAAAGAAAATGGCAAACATTATTTTAAAAACAATCCATAGAACTCTTCTGGTTTGGTTTATGGATGTTATAGGACATTAAGAAGATTCGGGACTAGAGGTCTTTATTTGTAAACATGGTTTCAAAGTTTTTTTGTTTTTCTGGTTTTTGGTTTTGGTTTTGGTTTTTTTTGCTTTGTCAACCCAGGGGTATTCTACCTCTGGGCTCCATCCCCAGCCCTATTTTATTTTTTATTTTGAAACAGGGTTTCACTAAGTTGCTGAGGCCTGCAATCCCAGTACTTGGAATTAGACAGAAGTTTTGAGATCAGCCTCAGCAACCTATTGAGACCCTATTTCAAAACAAAAAATAAAAGCCCCACAGATAGAATACCCCCCAGATTCCATCTCTAATACCAAAAGGAAAGAAAGAAATGTGTGAGCCAGGCATGGTGGCGGACGCCTATAATCCCAGTACATGTAAAGGGACAGTGGTTTGAAGATTTGTGGTTTGCCGAAGATTATTGGTTCCACTTACATGGGGAGGATATTGAATTTACTTTTAGCTCCAGAGTGTTAGGAATTAAGAAATACTGCTCTAGTGGTCATTATAATTGAAGTATTTGTGACTTAACACCAAGATTAAGACTCAAAAAACACAAGATAATTTGAGATATGTAAGTATGGATTGCTTATCTAACCTATTTGATACCATGTGGTTGGCATTCTTTAGATCCCTATATTTCAAAATATGGTAAGAGAATCCCCTCCATCAGAAAAGCATGGGGTTGAGAATAATTGAAAATGCAGATTGCTAGGCACCATTGCAGATCTGCATCAGAAGCTTCTTTGGGAAGAGGGTCCAAAATGTATATACACTTCATTGGAGGATTTTCAAGGCTGCTGTTGCTGTGCCTGGTTTTTGCTTTATATGTGAGAAAGATTTGATAGGTGGATTCTACCCTGAAATGTAATTGGCTGAGCTGTTTCTATGGTAGTCTAAGCTTCGTTTCATTGGTGAATTCCCTGGAATAGGCATTCATTAAATTCTCAATGTGCTGAAATTACCGGAATTTCACTATTAAAATCTTCCCATGCTATTACCTAGAACTTAATTTTTTTGTTTCTGATTTCATTTATTACTAAATCAGAAATATTACTAAGATATTGAAGGTTGGCATAAAGCTGCTAATTTACTATTAACAGTACTATGCTTAAAGAACACACAACTGTACTTGAAAAAAACAGCATTTTTTAGTGTAAGTATCAGAAATATACTCTTCTTGTAAATTGAGATTACTAAACAGTCTGGGCAAAGAACTCTTTAAAATTATTCATGTGTAAATTTCCTTTGTTACTATTCAGTTATATATTTGTCATTTAATGTAGCTGTACTGATTTCGAGCAAAATGTTCACATATGCCTATAGTTCTCATAGCAGTCACTTTTTTTATTGAACCCAGGGGGCATTCTCCCTCTGAGCTACACCCCAAGCCCTTGGTTTGTTTTTGTTTGTTTGTTTTTTAAGAAACAGGGTCTAAGTTATGGAGGGCCTTGCTGTGTTCTGAGGCTACCCATAAACCAGCAATCCTCCTATCTCTGTACTAGGATTACAAATGTGCACCACCATTTGGGCATGG
This sequence comes from Graphiurus murinus, assembly GCA_004027655.1. Taxonomy (NCBI): domain Eukaryota; kingdom Metazoa; phylum Chordata; class Mammalia; order Rodentia; family Gliridae; genus Graphiurus; species Graphiurus murinus. Next base: position 10,365 of record PVLC010029847.1, read on the forward strand.
TGGCACAAGCCTGTAAACCACCCAGTACTTGGGAGGCTGAGACAGGAGGATCACAGGCTTGAGGACATCCTCAGCAAATAGTGAGACTCTCAGCAACCTAGCAAGACCCTGTTTTCAAATAAATAAAATCAGGTTGGGTGTGTAGCTTTAAAGTAGAATGCCAGGCCAGGCATGGTAGTGTGTACTTATAATCCCAGTACTTGGGAAGCTGAGACAGGAGGATCACATGTTCGTGGCCAGCCTCAGCTAGTAAGGCCCTCTGCAATTTAGTGAGATGCTGTTTCAAAATAAAGAATAAAAAATAGGGCTGGGGGTGTAGCTCAGAGGTAGAATGCCCCTGGGTTCAATCCTCAGTACTACAAAAAAAAAAAGAAGAAACAAACAAATGGTGCCCCACCATGCCAGGCTTCTGCATCCCCCTCCGTTTTTGGAGGGTGGTACTGAGGATTAAACCCAGGGGCATTCTACCTCTGAGCTACACCCCCAGTCCTTTTATTTTATTTATTGTGGTATTGGGGATGGAGCCCAGGTGTATTTTACTTCCCAGCTATATCTCCAGACCCTTTGGGTTTTTGTTTGTTTTGGGGGGTTTGGTTTTGGTTTTTGCAGTACTGGGGATGAAACCCAGGGGCATTCTACCTCCAAGCTATTCCCCGGCCCTAATTTTTATTTATTTATTTATTTTTTGCAGTACTGGGGATGGAACCTGGGAGCATTCTACCTCCAAGCTATAACCCAGCCGTATTTTTTATTCTTTATTTTTGAAACAGGGTTTCACTAAATTGCAGAGGGCCTCGCTAACTAGCTGAGGCTGGCCCCAAACCTGCAGTCCTGTCTCAGCCTCCCAAGTACTGGGATTATAAATGTGTGCCATCATGCCCAGCTCTGGTTGCTTTTTTTTTTTTTTTTTTTTTTTTTGCGGTACTGGGGACTGAACTCAGGGGCATTCTACCTCCGAGCTACACCCCCAGCCCTATTTTTTATTTTGACAGGGTCTCACTAAGTTGAGGAGTGCCTCACTAGGTAGCTGAGGCTGGCTGCGAACCCAGATCATCTGGTCTCAGCCTCCCAAATGCTGGGATTACAAGCGTGGGCCACCACGCCCAGCTCTATTTTTATTCTGAAACAGGGCCTCACTAAGTAGGTGAGGCTGGCTAAGAACCTGTGATCCTTCTGTCTCAGTCTCCCAAGTACTGGGATTACAAGCATGCTATGTTCGCTGGATATAAATTAATGTGGTGTGACAGTCTTTAATTTATTTATTTAGTTATTTATTTATTTATTTTTTACAGCTGTAATGTATAAGACACTTTGGAACATTGATAATAGAATTGGGAATATATGTGTCATGGTCACGCCCCCTCTGGATTCAGTAATCTCCCAGAGCTGACCAGATAACCCTTAAAAAACAGTATTTCATAGCCAGGCATGGTGGCACATGCTTGTAATCCCAGCATTTAGGAGGCTGAGACTGGAGGATCCAGGTTCGCGGCCAGCCTCAGCTACCTAGTGAGGCACTCTGCAACTTAGTGAGACCCTGTTTCAAAATAAAGAAGAAAAAATAGGGCTGGAGGTATAGCTCAGAGGTAGAATACCCCTGGGTTCAATCCCCAGTACTGCAAAAACACAAGTATTTCGTGAGCCTGGGCATAGTGCCCACGCTTGTAATTCCAGTACTTAGGAGGCTGAGACAGGAGGATTGCAGGTCAAAGCCAGCCTCCACACCTTAACAAGGCTTTCAGCAACCTAGAGGCCCCTTGTTTCCAAATAAGAAATAAAATCAGGCTGGGGGAGTAGCTTGGAGGTAGAATGCTTCTAGGTTCTATCTCTGGTACCAAAACCAAAAAACAGGTAGTTCAATTTTAAGACAGCAGTGAAAACCCGAGCTGCCACATGCCGTATCTGAGTAGTACTAAGCAAGCCACTAGATGATACCACTCTAAACACTATTCCATGAAGGAGAAGCAAACACTCCTCAAGTAGATGTTTAATATTTACTATTTTTTTTTAGTACTAGATATTGAACATCTACTTGAGGACAAGGCGTTAAGAGTATGAAATGAGATGGCTATTATCAAATAACTGAAGGGCATCAAAAGATAACAGGTGTATAGTCAGTATGAATGCCGTGGAATTAGGAGTCATGGTAACTAAGGAAAATGGCTGGAGAAGTGTTTGCGAAGTGCCTCACTAGGTAGTTGAGGCTGGCCGTGAACCCAGATCCTCCTGTCTCAGCCTCCCAAATGCTGGGATTACAAGTGTGTACCACCACACCCGGCTAGTGTTGAGATCTTAATGGGTAGAAAATAAGACTTAGTTCTTGAAAACAAATGCTAGAGAAAGACATAGGAATAGTAAAACTTGGGGGCAATAAATGTTTGTGGAAGAGAAGCAATACAACTAAAAAGAATGAAAGTATATATAAGTGAAAGGCTAGGGATATAGCTCTTGTGGTAGAGCCAGAAAGCACAAGGCTCTAGGTATTCGATATCCAGCAATTGGGCGGGGGGTGGGGGGGTAAGCAAGCAATTCTTTTTTTCATAAAAAGAAAAATGTAAATCATTTGTTCATTGTTGCTATGGGCTTGTTACTAGGGATTAAAGTCTGGCATTCTACCTCCAAGCTACACCCCCTAGTCCTATTTTTTTATTTGGAAACAGTCTCGATAGGTTGCTGTCTCACTGCTTACTGAGGCCATCCTAGAACCTGAGATCCTCCTGTCTCAGCCACACCTGGCTAGAAATATGTTTTGAAATAAAATTGTAGTCAAATGGGATCAATATACTAGAGGGCAACAAATATCATTATAGATTTAAGGTATTCAAAAGAAGGGCTTAGGCATGGTGCAGTGCCGCATACCTGTAATCCCAGCTACTCTGGAGTCCCAGGCAAACACTGGGGATGTGGCTCAGTGGTGTAATCCCTCAGGCCCTCGACTCAATCCCTTGTACTACAAGAAAGAGGACTTGGTGTAAGAGACAGGGCAGCCAGGCGTGGTGGCGCACACTTGTAATCTCCATACTTGGGAGGCTGAGACTGGAGGATCCGGGTTCACAGCCAGCCTCGGCTACTTGGTGAGGCCCTTAAAACTTAGTGAGACCCTGTTTCCAAATAAAGAATAAGAAAATAGGACTGGGGGTATAGCTCGGAAGTAGAATGCCCCTGGGTTCCATCCCCAGTATACACCCCCCCACACACACACACACATACACACACAGAGGCAGGGCAGACTTCTTCGCATAATGGATCAAAGGATGTAAATAAGACAACAATCTGTGATGTGTTCTGGGGCCTATAATTACTCTTAATGATAAAACTGTTAAAAGATTGGGCTGGGATCCGGGCGTGGTGGCGCATGCTTGTAATCCCAGCATTCGGGAGGCTGAGACCAGAGGATCCGGGTTTGCCTCAGCTACCTAGTGAGGCACTCCGCAACTTAGTGAGACTCGGTTTCAAAATAAAGAATAAAAAAATAGGGCTGGGGGTGTAGCTCGGAGGTAGAATGCCCTGGAGTTCAAGAACCCCAGTACCGCAAAAAAAAAAAAAAAAAAAAAGATTGGGCTGGGAATGGTGGTGCATGCCTGTAATCCCAGTACTTGGGAGGCTGAGACAAGAGGATGGCAGGTTCCAGGACAGCCTCAGCAAGTAGTAAGACTCATCAACCTAGCAAAACCCTATTTCAAAATAAAAATAGGGCTGGGGATGTAGCTCAGAGGTGGAATGTCTCTGGGTTCAATCCCCAGTACCACCAAAAAAAAAGGGGGGGGGGGCTGGGGTATGGCTCAGCTATAGAGCTCTTGCCTGGCATGTGCAAAGCCCTGGGTTCAGTCTCCAGCGAAGATAAAAGAGGAAGTATTTTGTGGATCATGTACGATGGAAACCAGTTATCAATTTTATTGCACTGCTGGCTCAAGCAAGGCAAAGATTCTAATAGTGGAGTGAGTAGGAATGTTAGGGTTAGATTTCTTTAAGACGTTTCAGTTTACTAGAAATCACATATTGACACTAAAGAAGGTGAAGTGTCCAACTAATAAGCAGTTTGACTTGTATAATTTGTTAATCAACTTAAAATTTTAACAGGTTTTAAAATGCAAGTATTTAATAAAAATAGTCAATATCTTGTGACTGTGTCTGTGTGTATATATCCCACTGGGGATTGAACCCAGGGACATTCTGCTTCCAAGCTGCATCCCAAGCCCCATTTTATTTTTATTTTGAAACAAGATCTCGCTAGGTTGATGAAAGTTATTGGCTGAGGCTATCTTCAGACCTGCAATCCTCTTGTCTCAGCCTCCTAAATACTGGGATTACAAATGTGTACTACCACGCCTGGCTTGTGAAATAGGTTTTGTTTTTGTTTTTGTTTTGGAAGTGCTGGGGATTGAACCCAGCAGCATTCTACCTCTGGGCCCTGTTTTATTCTTTATTTTGAAACAGGGTCTCACTAAATAACTGAGGTTGGCTACAAATCTGTGATCCTCCTGTCTCCGACTCCCAAGTACTGGGATTACAAGTAAGCGCCACCACACCTGACTATGAAATAGTTTTTAAAGGGCTCAGAAACCTCATTTTAATTGGTATGTATCGTCTTAACTATGGAAATAACACCACTAGTAATTATATTTATTCTTGTTGCAGGAGGCAAGTGAGGCGTATCTGGTTGGCCTTTTTGAAGACACCAACCTGTGTGCTATCCATGCCAAACGTGTAACAATTATGCCAAAAGACATCCAGCTAGCACGCCGCATACGTGGAGAACGTGCTTAAGAATCCACTATGATGGGGAAACATTTCATTCTCAAAAAAAAAAAATTTTTTTTTTCTCTTCTTCCTGTTATTGGTAGTTCTGAACGTTAGATATTTTTTTCCATGGGGTCAAAAGGTTCCTAAGTATATGATTGGGAGTGGAAAAATAGGGGACAGAAATCAGGTATTGGCAGTTTTTCCATTTTCATTTGTGTGTGAATTTTTAATATAAATGCGGGGATGTAAAGCATTAATGCAAGTCAAATGTTTCAGTGAACAAGTTTCAGCAGTTCAACTTTATAACGATTATAAATAAACCTGTTAAATTTTTCTGGACAATGCCAGCATTTGGATTTTTTTAAAACAAGTAAATTTCTTATTGACGGCAACTAAATGGTGTTTGTAGCATTTTTATCATACAGTAGATTCCATCCATTCACTATACTTTTCTAACTGAGTTGTCCTACATGCAAGTACGTTTTTAATGTTGTCTGTCTTCTGTGCTGTTCCTGTAAGTTTGCTATTAAAATACATTAAACTATACCTGCTTTGGGTCTTTATTAATCAACCTTACCTATACAGTTAATTCACTCAAAGGTTTCATATTCTAAATAATTTGAGTCATGCATTAATTAGTCATATTTTGTCTGAGACATAAAATTGTTGAGAAATGTGAAAAAGCATAAGCTTGGTGTGGAAAGGAAACAGGCTTCTGGCTAGGTGTGCTGGCACACTTGTAATCTCAGTACTTGAGAGGCTGAGACAGGAGGATCACAGGTTCAAGACCAGCCTCAGCAGGCAGTGAGATGTACAGAAACCTTGTTTCAAAATGCCCCTGTGTTCAATCCCCGTTACCACACAAACACAAAACTTGAAAATAAGAAATATTTGCCAAAACCAGAATGTAACTCTTTGGATATACATTGTATTAAAGTCAGTTTTCAAGCCTAGCTAGTCAACCCAATCATCAGGAAATACTTAGTTGAACCTAAGTACTGAGAGTACATTAAAATGTGCTGTTCTATTGAACTTCAAGTGTTTAATGGTAACATTGGATGGTATTTTTTATAATGTGCATCTATGTTGTGAAGGATATGAAATGCTACATTGTTTTGTGGTACCTGGGGATTGAACTCCGGGTACACATTACCAACTGAACTATTGCCTCAGCCACTTTGGGGGAGGGGTCTTATTTAGACGACTGAAAATGGTGATCCTTCCTCTCCCTCCCCAAGTAGCTGGGATTGCAGGTGTGTGGCATCATGCCTGGCTGTAGGATATGAAATGTTAACTATCCGGGTGTGGTGGTGAACACTTGTAATCCCAGTACTTGGGAGGCTGAGACCGGAAGATCCAGCGAGGCCAGCCTCAGCTACTTAAGCCCTCCATAACTTAGACCCTGTTTCAAAATAAAGACTAAAAATAGGGCTTAGGATGTAGCTCAGAGGTAGAATGCCCCCTGGGTTCAATCCCCAGTACTGCAAAAAAAAAAAAAAAAAAGTTAATTATTGGGCTAAGAACAGACTGGTCAGTAAGGAACACTATTTGGCGTGTGTATGTGTGTGTGCGCGCGCGTGCACGCACGCGGGCGCGCACGGTACTATAATTGAACCCAGGGGGCATTCTGTCTCAAAGCTACACTGCCAGCCCAATTCTATTTATTTTGAAGTGGTTTCGCTAAGTTTCAGAGGGCCTTACTAAGTAGCTAAGGCTGGCCGTGAACCTGCTGTCCTTGTCTTAGCCTTCCAAGTACTGGGATTACAAGCAAGTGCCACCATGGCTGGCTCAACATTTGGTTTGAAACTGATCATGAACAGTAAGTTATAGGTGGTTGTAAAATTCTTTTGTTTCTGTTTTTGTGTTGCTGGGTATAAAATTCTTTAATGGCCTGGTTGTGGTACACACCTGTAATCTCAGTACTTGGGAAACTGAGACAGGATGATCTTGGTTAGAGGCCAGGCTTACCACTTAGCAAGACCCTATTTTCAAGGTGAAAAAAAAAGGGGGATGTAGCTAAGAGGTAGAATGCCCTTGGGTTCAATCCCAAGTACCTCCCCCCACCAAGAAAAAAGTATTAATTCATCAAGGCTTAGAGGCACATGCCTGTAATCCCAGTACTTATGAGACTAAGATGGAAGGATCACAGGTTCCAGGACAGTCTCAGCAAGTAGTGAGGGTCTCATCCTAATGAGACCCTGTTTCCAAATAAAAAGTAGGGCTGGACTTGTAACTCAGAGATAGAATGCCCCTGGATTCACTCCCCAGTGCCACACACAGTATTCCATTAAATAATTTTATTTTTGAAACTAGGAGTTGAACCCAGGGGCATTCTGCCTTGTAGCCAAACCCCCAGTCCTGTTTATTTTGAAACAGGATCTTGCTAAATGGCCAGGGCTGACCTCTAATCTGTGATTCTCCTGTGTCACTGTGCCCGGCAAATGAATTATTTTTAGAGCCTTATTGTAATGTTAACATGGCATCCTAGTTCTTGGTGTGATTTTCTATGTAAGAGTATCTTTACTCATTTTTTCAATACAAACTACTAAAAAATAGTTGAAAAACACTAGAAGGGAAAGAAAGTTACTAGTGTAACTACTAACCATTGGTAGGGGAGGAAGTGATATTACCTGCTAGAATTTGATAACCACTTAAAAATGGAAGGTATTGTATTTTGCATTATTAAGGTCAATCCTAATTTTAAGTCTAGGTCTTGCTAAGTTGCTGAACTTGAAATCTTCCTGCCTCAGCCTCCCAGGTAGCTAGGATTATAGGCATGTGCCACCACCTGTAAAGAATTTTAACTCAAAAGTTGTAGTGAGCCGGGTATGGTGGCGCACGCTTGTAATCCCAGCATTCGGGAGGCTGAGACCAGAGGATCCGGGTTTTTGGCCAGCCTCAGCTACCTAGTGAGGCACTCTGCAACTTAGTGAGACTCAGTTTCAAAATAAGGAATAAAAAATAGGGCTGGGGATATATCTCGTAGGTAGAACGCCCCTGAGTTCAATTCCCAGTACCGAAAAAAAAAAAAGTTGTAGTGAGCTAGGCATGGTGGCACATACTTTTTTTTTTTTTGCGGTCCTGGGGATTGAACTCGGACATTCTCCCTCAAGCTATACCCCAACCCTATTTTTTATTCTTTATTTTGAAACAGGGTCTCACTAAGTTTCGGAGTGCCTCACTCCTCTGGGATTACAAGCATGCGCCACCACACCCAGTTTATGATGCATACTTGTATAACCCCAGTATTTAGGAGACAGGAGGATCATAGGTTGGTGGCCAGCCTCCGCCACTTACTGAAGTTCTCCACAATTTAGACCTTGTTTCAAAAATAAAGAAAAAATAGGGTTGGGGTGTAGCATGGAATTAGAATGCCCTTGGATTCAATCTCCAGTACAAAAAAAAAAGTATGTCTTTTCTTGTCCCAAAAAAATGGTTAATAGCAGTGTTTTTTTGTGTGTATGTTTGGGGTAGGGGGATATTGGGGATTGAACCCAAGGGTATCTACTTCCAAGCTACACCTCCAGCCCTATTTTTATTCTTTTATTTTAAAAGAGTCTTACTGGGTTACAAAGGGCCTCACTAAGCAGCTGAGGCTGGCTGTAACCTGAGCTGCTCCTGTCTCAGCCTCACAAGTACTGGGATTCCACATGTGCTCTACCACACCCACCTAATTGTTAGCAGTTTAATCATTTTGCTAAACAGTTTTCCAGGACTATGTTTATTGTTCAGATATAAAGTTAGCATTATGTAGATGAATTTAGGATTGAATGTACATAAATGTCTGATGGGTGCACTAACTTGAATATATCATGGTATGTTGACTTGTATCCTCTTATGTCCTATGAAGTAGTTAACTTGGTTATGTTTATAAGTGGGACAGAATTTGGAAGGACTTTTTTTTGTGTGTGGTACTAGGGGTTGACAACACCTAGGGACATTCTACCTCTGATCTATACTCCCAGATTTTAATTTTTTCTGTTCTGAAATGGTCTTGCTAAGTTGCTGAGGCTGGTCCTGAAACTGACCTCTCCTGTCTCAGCCTCCCAAGTACTGGGCTTACAGGAGTGCACCACCATACTTGGCTCCAGTTTGAAGAATTTAATTCTCAACAACCCTACAAGGTGGATACTATTTATCAAACAGGTAAGGAAAGTTGCTGAAGGTTATACAGTAAATGGAGGAGGTGTCTACTTTCTAAGTAGACCAAATTTAGGAGCATACTCTGAGTGTGATGTGTGTGTGTATAATAAATTAGTTACCTTTGCCAGTAATTGTTGAAGTTAAAATTCTGGCATTAGTAGAAATAAATGGGAAAAAAACAAAATTAGGAATGAGAGGAACACATTTTAGGAAAAACCCTGTGTGCAATCAGAACCATGCTGCTCACCACATGCTCACTGCCCTTAATCCCTCCCTTCTTCCCTCCCTCACCTCTTCCATTAATTTTTATTGGATCTTCCTCCAAAAGTGCAGCCAAAGCTTTCCATTTACTACTTCAACCATCCTAGTACAAATTACTCTTGCCTCTGGCCTGTGCTCTTAGAATAATTTAAATCTATGTCCATCCACTCTGATTCCCCTTCTGGCCTCTTCCACGGAGCCCCCAGAGAAATGGTTCTAAAACAGATTGTTCCAAGTCATTTTCCCACTTAAAAGTATCTAATGAGCCAGGCGTGGTGGCTCACACTTGTAATCCCAGCATTTGGAAGGCTGAGATAGTTGGATCACAGTTCAAGGCCAGCCTCAGCAACTAGTGAGACCCTGTTTCAAATTATACAATAGGGCTGGAGTGTAGT
>PVLC010029848.1:0-19883 GCA_004027655.1 Graphiurus murinus
AGATCCTGCACAAGATTAATTTTCAGGAAATTAGTTGAGTGGACACAAGAGGGAAGCACTGAGCTCGGGGTAGACACAAAGCAGGAAGGTGAATTTGGAGTGTACCACATGTTCCTGCCAGGGCATGGGGACAGTCTCTAATGAAGGGCTTTGTGTCCTGAGAATTCTGTGAGGGCTTTGAGAAAGGAAGTAAATTATGGATTTAGATTTGAGAGCTTGCTGGAACCAACAGGATTTAATGAGAACTGGAGGTGTGGGAAGAGGAGCAAAATCAGTGTTGCTGCCAGGATTTCTAACTTGGAACCCCAGGAAAAAATCAGTCAATGAAAACAAGTGTCAACATGAAATGAGGAAGAGTTTAGGGGAAAGTCTATAAGGTTATTTTGAGAAAAGTTCTTATGGCAATCTTTCCAGATGATTCCTTTAGGTTCAGACCTACCGTGTTACTGTTTTAACTGAAAGAGATAGATGAAGTACAAGAAAGTCAATCATAAAAACCTAAAGAGGACAAGAAAGGCCTTTTAATCCTCACAGAAATGAGGATAGAGGAATTCTGATGCTTTGAGGGTAAACAACTGCGGATGAGACCTCTTCTGGTTCCTAAACTATTGACCACTTCTCAACAAGTTGGTGGTGGCACACAAAATGGTCTCTAGACAACCAAATGCCATGTCTTTTTTTTTTTTAATTTCCTCAACCCAATTAAATTTTCTTCATATCTTTTAAAAAGTTATCATTATCAGTTGGCTGACTAATAGCCTCATGGTAACTAGGACTCAGTGGGTCCTAGTCACCAGGGAGAATTCAGTCTACATAAATCAAGTGGTTCCACTCAACCATTATACAGACTAACTACCTCAAGTTTTACTCATCTTTTTAAAATGCTAGGAAGTCTAGATATTGGTGGAGAAAAAGCTCCTTCCCCCTCTGTGATCAAATCCCTTCTGCACCAAAATTGATCCACCTTCTACTCTAGCAACATTCTCTAAACGCTCTACAGAGCAAACAACATATAGAACCTCCTTAGAACCAACTGCTCCACTTAAATAAAGAACAAAAGGACTTTACTGATATCCAAAGTGCACAGGAAAAACCAAGTGTAGAAAAGAACTAAAACCGTCAACTTACCCTCTTCCTCAAGTTGTAGGTGAGAATCAGGTTGCGGGAGAAGGAGTGGGAGAAGGCTGTGTAGAATTCCAGCACTTTCTGCAGGGCGTCCCGTTTGATTACATGCAGATCACAGTAGGTCAAGGCCCTAACGTTAGCACAGGACTGGGCAAGCGTGGCTTCCTTCCAGAACACATCTCCAAACACGTCCCCTTTCCCTAAGGAGAGAAAGTTGTCATGAGGAAAATGTTAGTCCACTCAGCTGGCCACCCTCCGTTCCCCAGAACTGTCATCAATGTGCCTATCTACAGTCTGGGCTCACAAAAGGCAAAACAGATTTTAATTTAAACCTTAACAACATGCTATTCAGGAAACTTTAAAAATGTCACAAAATACATGTCAAAGTTTAACCAATGGATTTGGAATCAGTAATATAATCTCCTCAAAGGGTTTTCCTGATCACCCTATCCAAAAGGATCTCCTCTCTCATTATTCTTTATCATACCCCCTTTTTTCCTATAACACAAATCATAATCTATAGTTATATTACTTGTTTATTGGCTTATTGTATGTCTCCCAACTTGAAAGCTCATATGACTTATTCCTCCATGTAACACACTGCCTATCACACAATAGGTGTTCAGTCAATACTTGCAGACAGAAGAAGAATGTGGAGAGACTGTGGACTGTGGGTCTACATCAGTGTGACTGAGAGGTGAATGCTTAGGTTGGTGGGAAGGCTGAGGACTCTTCAGCAGGAAGCCCAAGAACAGAAGAGGTCTCTATCAGGAACGATTTACATAGAAGAGGTAAGGCAAGTGTGGGTTCAGCCCCTCCTATTCATTCCCACTGCCCTAAGGTTTATATCTGTGTGGTGCCTCCTTCTTTCCTCTCTCCCATACCTTCTTCCAATGTATGTTCCTTACTTTGCCAAATGCCTTCCTAGTAGCATTAAAATGGAAGCCCTATATGATGGCATCTCCAGAATCTTCTATCTCTAGCCCTCCACAAGTACAGTTAATACATCAATAAAGCAATGCTATAGACTAAATGATTATATCCCTCCAAAATGCATACGCTGTAATTCCAACCCTCAATGTAATGTGTCAGTAGGTGGAGCCTTGTGGATGTAATTAAGTCAGAAGAATGGAGTATTCCTGAACAGCATTATTGCCTTTATAAAGGGAGGCTCCAAAGAGCTCTCTTGTGATCTCTCTGCCAAATGAGGATACAATAAGACGCAGCAGTCTGCAGCCTAGAATAGGGCTTTCATTAGAACCTGACCATGATGCTTGTGTGTATGACGCTGGGGATTGAGCCCAGGGGTCCTCTACTGAGCTACATATCTAGGACCTTTAAAGGACATTTTTTTAAAATTTTGAGACAGTCTTGTTAAATTGCCCAGGCTGGCCTTGAACTTGCTATTCTCCTACCTCAGCCTCCCAAGTAGCTGAGATTACAGGTGTCCATTACCATGCCCAGCAGGCACCCTGATCTTGAACTTCTAGGCCCCCGAGCTGTGAGAAAGCCATCTATGTTGATTATATGCTAAACTCGTCTATAGTATTTTGTTACAGCAGTCCAAAACAAGACAAATATTAATCCCTCATAGCCATAACTTCTATCAATCTACCCTAAACATCTGCGTTTCAAACCTAGATAGTCTTCCTACCTTTCCCAGAGGCCAACATTTTAATGTATGTCTAATGCAAGCCCAATTTATTCCCGGCACAGTTGCTGGTTATAAATAGCTTAAAATGCTTATCTTGTGTGTAAATTTTCAACACAGATAAAACACAAATTTGAATCTTCAGGGAGCCAGAGAGGAATATACAAGGGGAAGGGAAAAAATGCTACAAAGGGCGAAAAGTAATGTATTCAAAGGAGTTGTCAGCCTTCCAAGCTCCATAACTGGAATCCAGGTACCCATGACTCATGTGATTAACAGGACAGCTTGATTAAGGCTAAGGAGGCAATTATACTTTAAAGCACATGGACAAACTTGACTTTTTCTCAAACACCAAATAGTGGCCACTTTAAGTATATAAGATACTCTGTGGATACAGCCTTCTCTAAGTACCTTTAAAACATGAGCCAAAAAATGAATGGACTGAGTGCATTACTTCATTACTCTATGTGTTTATGGTGCAAATATAAGGATGACTTTACTGACTCCATGCAAGTAAACATGTCTTTGAAACTATGCTATTTGTACTTCCTTATTAAGTTCCTTTCTCAAATATCTGTAACATGGGTGGGCTAACTTGGGGCTGGGATCAGTGGGTGGGAACATTTTTCTCTGTGGGATGCTACTGGTTGCATGGAAATAGGTTCATTCGGTGGGTGCCCTCCAGCACGGAGGTCTCACCTACAATGCTGAACAACTCACTTGTACATGTTAAACATTCCTTAACGTTTCTCTGTTGCCCACAGTAACTTATGTGCCCTTCAAAGCTGTACAGTCTTCCTCCTCTAGAGAATGTTCTTCCTTTGCAGCTTCTGCCTCTTGGAACACTCACTCTTGGGAGACACTTTCTCGGAATCCAATCAACATGTGAGAAATACAAGCCAAACAAGGGGTCACATGTAAGTTTTCTGGCCCAGAGCCCAGCTGAGCAACCAGATGACAGTCAGCCCCAACTGCCAGTCACATCAATCATCCATCTTGCCTTCAGATGACTGCAACCCCAGCTACCACCTGATTGTATCTACATGGGAGAGGCCCGAGTGAGAACCAACCAGCTGAGCTACATGACCCACAGGATGGCAAGAGACAGTAATAAATCTCCTAAGCCACTACATTTAGGGATTTGTTACACAGCAACAGCAACAGGGAACCAGAATACAATACACAGAATCATGAAGCTCCAAGCTGAGAAGCTCATGAGTAATTACCTAATAGATTCCCTAATATTCCAGCAAGACAGCACAAATCATCCCAGCTCTAAGCTGCACCCCCCTACACACACACACACACACACACACACACACACACACACACACATCCTTCTCTAAAAGAATGGGACGAGAAAGAACAAGGGGTGGCTCTAACCAGAGCAGATTTTCCTGAGTATACATTTTGTATATCATTGTGAAATGTAGAATTTACAAAACCTGCAGTCTCCTCTTGGGATGCAATGTGGTATAATTAAGCCAGATAGAATAGAGTAGAAGCTTATGGGTAATTTTGCCTGATTCTTATTAAGATTACTTCATTTAGATATGACCCAATATATAAGCGTTATACCTCTTAAATGAGTTTGGGAGTAGTTTTTTAAAATTTTTTCTAATTATAGAAGAACCCATAAGGTAAAATAATAACTACTTGTATGCATTTAATGTATGAGTTTAGCTCTAAAAATTCAGTGTATTAACTCTTCAGGGACATACATACCACATAAGACACAGGGCAACCTCACTGCGGTTGGCCCATTTCATGAAATAAATAAGTGCTTTAGAAATGACAGCGTTCTTATTGTGATGAGTTTCCCGATCAAAGTTTTTTGACAGAAACAATAAATGGAGGGCAGTTCCTACTACAAAAAGTATTTCACGGTAAGCTAATCACAATTAATCTGCAGGGTCTAGGAGTCTCAGTGTTGTCATAACTGGGATTTGATTTTCTACCCAAATTGAAAATCATACAATCTTCCTTCCTGTCATGGCGACATTTTTGGTATCAATTATCTGTTAGCGAGACTTAAGAATGTGGTGTCGGAGGACCTGTCAGATTCAAAACAACAAACCCTAGACTCTTCTGGCAATGAGCAATGTTTTTGTGATACAAATAACTTAGGAAACCTGTCAAAAGGAAGGAGGCAGCACATTTGGCAGGCTGCTTGTGGGTTACACACGTCGCTGGGAATAATGACCTCCCAGGTCAGAATCTCCAATCCTGGAAGCCAGGACAAGCCCCACGCCCACCTTCCTCTCTTGTTTGCTAGTGTGAAATGATCACCCACTCCAGAACAAAAGGTACCCGCTGCACTCAGCAATCAAACTACTCAGCACAATCAGCTTATTGATTTATTTATTATGCTGAGGCATTGGGCGCAGAATGTTAAAACCTAATGTTCCAAGTCTCTAAAATACTAACATTATAAGTGGATGTTCTGAGCTGGGGGCAAATAGGGAGGGGAGTTGAGTGGGGAGAAAGGAAAGGAAGTCTAATTAAAACTCCAGGCAAACATTCTCTGCATTAATTAATCATCCTTCCCCTCCCACCCCCAATCATACACAGCTTCTTTACTGAACCTTCCCTCTGCCGTGGACACACACAGCCCCATGGGGCATCAACAGGGGACCAAAGAACCTTCACAAATCCTCGGTGGGAGGTGGGGCCCAGAACTGAGGGGCTCAGGGACAGGCCGGGGAGATCCCTGCAAAGGGCACAGCCCAGGAGCAAAGCAAGCCCCGCAGGGTGTGGGTTAGAGAAGGGCAGAGGCTGGAAGGGCAGGTGGGAAAGGGATTGGAGGAGACAAATTCAAGAGGTGCTGGAGTGGGGCCCTGAAAGCATCAAACAGCCTTCCGGAATGCTAAGGATTCACAGGAAAGTGATTCTGATCTGAACCCTACAACTGAGTCTGGAACTCCCCAGAGAAGGCCTTGTTTACTCAGAAGCAGGCTCTTAGTGAGCTTGACAGGCCAGGGGGATCAAAGCAAAAGTGAAATTTCTGGCTGCTTCTCTTCGATACCTTCTGCTAGGTGTTCCTTGAAGGACTGCTCATGGTGGTATCCTGTACTGAGCAAAATGATTAATAGTGAAGTAAAAATCGCTATCTGCCACTAAAATCAGTATGCATTTCTAGACTCAAACGAATTAGAAAGAACTCAGCCATTCACGCAACATCTGTCAGGCACCTTTCTGAGGTCTCACAGAGGAATAACAGCTATGGGGAGAGATGGAGACACAGGGACTCAGCACCTTAGGGGAAAGTACAACTCAGGTTCAAGGGGTAAGAGAAGTCTTCACAGATGTGACGTCTCAGCAGAGAACTGAAGGATGAGTTCAAGTTAATCAGCAGAGCAGAATAGCATGGAGATGACTCTAGGCAGAAGGAACAGCATATGCAAAGGTCTGGGGACATGAGAATCTGGCTCTTAGCAGATCTTAGTAGAACCAAAGCCATTCAAAGCCTCTGTATTACTATATTTTGAATTATCTCGTCCCTCACTCACTTGTTAAGATGGGTGTTCCTGGCATAATCATTATTATTATTATTATTATTATTATTATTATTATTATTATTATTATTTGTGGTACTGGGGATTGAACTCAGGGGCATTCTACCTCTGAGCTACATCCCCAGCCCTATTTTTTATTCTTTATTTTGAAACAGGGTCTCACTCAGTTGAGGAGGACCTCACTAAGTAGCTGAAGTTGGCATTGAACCTGCAATCCTCCTGTCTCAGTCTCCCAAGTACTGGGATTATAAGTGTGCACCACCATACCTGGCTCCTGGCATTATATTTTGTAATCCTTTGAGGAAAGAGCCTGGTTTCCTCAATTGGCTGCAAGCTCACCTAAGTATCTGCCACACTTGATACGCTTCGAGTGTGCCATGCTGAATTGTGGGGCAGCTGTTTAAAGCTCTGGATCCACAACTTTGTTGGAGGGTCTCCCAGGGAGGTGCTGAGAGTTGCAGGAAACACAGGGCACACTGATGGCTGCTCTTCTCTGTCTGCCCCATCTCTTTTATTTCCCATCACCAGGGCACTGGAAAGTCCGTTGCCCTCAAATCCACTTCCTTCCTCAGGACAGTGAGATGCAGCTGCAGAGACCCTGACATGGCTGAGGGGGTCCCTGAGGAGGAGTATTCTGTCTCCTGGCCCTGGCAAGAATTCTGCTGATAAGTCATAGAAAGGCAGCTAGATTGATCTCTGCAGGCAAGAGGCAAGCCCTGAGCAGAATGTGGGCACACTCGCTGAACTGGACAGTTCAGACGGCCGATGCGGAGTACGTGAACAGTTATCAGGCCACCTGGATTCAGCCTATATGCCACATATGTTAAATCCAGGTCCTCTCTTCAGTGCCCGGAGACATGTCAAAGACACAAAGAGAGTGCACCCAAATCTCCTCCTTGGTACTGCCCTAAACAAGTTTTTTCAAGAACTTGATTATCTCTTCTCTCCCCATGGCATTTAAGTGCTAGACAGCTGGCTGCAGCCCAGGTTCACCTTGTTGGGGGCATGTGCTGGACCCTCACCCTCCCACCACACTGGTATACTTACAGTCCCTCTAAGTCTGGCTCCACTCTTTCCTTGGGACCTTACCAGCACAACCTGGAGGCTCCATCCTACTCCTTAGCCTGGACAACTCCTGCCCATCCTTTCAAATACACCCAGACCCCCTCTCTGATCCCTCAGCCAAAGAGGCTCCCCCTATGTGTGCCCTCTTTGCTCCACGTTTCCCTCTGCAAACACATATGACCCTTGTAAATATGTACCCCAACACTGTCACTGGCACACAGTAGGCATTCAGTGGTTGCTGAATGCATAAATAAACCAACAGCACTGGGTGATTTACTAATCTCTCCCAGTCTCAATTTACTGAGCTCTAAAAATGTGGGTTACAATGTCCACCTCAGAATTATGGTAAGGTTTATATGATCAAATGTAAATTAAGTGCTTAGCACTATTCTTGGAAAATAGTAGGTGCTTAATAAGCAGTAGTCACCATGGAACAATCCTCCTAACAGACCAGAGAAGCAAATACCACAGGGATTATTGATCCATACACACACACACACACACACACACACACACACACACACACACACATATATGCTACCTCTGAGCTACACCCCAAGCACTATTTTTTATTCTGTATTTTGAAATAGGGTCTCACTAAGTTGCAGAGGACCTTACTAAGTAGTTGAGGCTGGCATTGAACCTGCAATCCTCCTGTCTCAGCCTCCCAAGTACTGGGATTGCAAGTGTATGCCACCATGCTGACCCTCTTTTAAAGGAAAGAACAATAGTTCCAGAGATGCAAAGTGATTGCCCGTGACCCCACAAGCTTTCCCACACGATAATATGGCATCCATACAGAGAGAGGCTACAAGATGCTCCCAGTGGGTGATCCTCTGCATCCCCTTTTGCAAGCATCTCACCCCTTCAATCAGTATTCAGTGAGACATGCCTTAGGCACCACACCAGGGGATAGAAATAAGGATAAATAAGAGAGAGTTTTGATTTCAAGGAGCTATGGTCTAGACTTCCAGCTGTTCCCTCAAATCAGCTCTTTCCTCTTATGGTAATGGAATCATGACTTTCAGTGAGGCACAAAGATAACCAGAACAAAGATGATTTGCAGTTGGGTGTGGCCATTTGTCCAAGTTCTGGGTACAGGGAGGAATGCAGAAGGGATGTGTGCAATTCAGGGTTAGATCCTTAATGGGAAAATGATGCTCTGCTCTTCTTCTCTCCCACTTTCCTGCTGGAAGCAAGGAGGATGTGACAATCCTGGACCAGAAGGCCAAGGGCAACAAGCTATCGAGGGGGAGCATCTCATTAGAAGGAGGCTTTATGCCTGATGCTGTGAAGCAGCCACACCCAACTTCTTACATCTGGACTACTATGTGAGAGACAAAGAAGCTTTGGTCTTATCTATGCTTCTATTGTTGGTGGTTTTTATAATAATAGCTGAATCCATACCCTGGCCAATTCAGGAGCTGACGGTCCAGTAGGAGAGCACAATGTGTTGTGCTCTATGAGGGAGGTACATACACAAGGTGCCTTCTTCACTTGCTCCAGGGAAAAGCATGGGCTTCCATGCTTCTGGACTGAGTGGCACTGTGACCATGGAGGCTCTGGCAGCACGTTCAGAGGGAAAGCTGCAGCGACTTTAGCTGAACATCTTTGCAATATCTACCTGCTTCCTCATCCAGCCCTCAATGTGACCAGAATTGCTGAGGACCGACTGTGTGCTAGGCTCCAAGCACTCACTCTGTGCCTCACCCAAAGGCGCTGAAGTCATGCCTTTTGAATTTACTTTGAAATACTTAGCAACTCTCGTTCATGTTCATGTTCTTTATATGAATGAATGTAAACAAAACACTTAACACAGTACTTGGAATATAGTAGGGCCCCCACATTTATTTGGGGCCATTTCCCTTGAATTGTCTGAGACCCTGGAAGTAGGTAGGCAAGCAAAGTTTTGATATCTACTAAATATTGCTTCTCTTATCTGTAGTAAAGCTACAAAGCCTTTCTTCTATCCTTATTGCAAACACATATGCTATGCCAATCCATGACCTCCATTTCATCTGCTATAGTTTATAGATGAGAGAACATATATCAAAGACAGACAGACACAGTGGAAGGCTCATCAGCTTGCCTTCCCGAGTTTTGAAAATACACTAATAGGAATAAAGCCTCAGCTCTAAGTTCCAGAGCTTATCTGCTTGTGTTGGGGTGTTCAGTGCTTAACTAACATGTTTTACTGGATTTCTCATGCCAATTAAGAAAACAGGGACTGGAATTGTTGAGGAGTTCTTGGCTCTATGGACAGGCCTGCGTTTCCCCCCACTTCCCAGAGGGACATCTACTTCTAGAAAAGGTTAGTCTCACTTTAGGTTTATGTAGGAGAGCACAGAAATGTTCAAAAAGCATTTGTTCTCTTTTGAAGTTGGTGCAAAGGAGAGCAATCATTATACTCATCTGCAAACCACCTCTATATTAGAGTTGGGACACTGGGGTGTGTTAGCCATGTGTCTGGTCAATGACATCCATACAAAAACCTGTAAGGTCATAGGCCAAGGCTCAAGTGAACTGTACCTGACTCTATCTCTCCCAAATCTATCAGATTGAAGTTCCCAAAGGTGTGGTTGGGTCTCATCATCTCTTTGCACACAGTTCGATCCAGTTCAATAACTTGGCCTCACTGACTATGGGTCAGGCAGTGCCTCAGTAGTTCAGGGAGATAAAAGAGATAATTGAGATTCTCTCTGTGTTCAACGGACTTAACAATATAGGAAGATAAAACTTACATATACATGTAACAATAAAGTATAAAACAACAACAAAATGTGTTGATGAGATATGGGGGAGTTTGGGCGAAGCAGTGTAGAGATTTCATGGAGATGAGAATGGACCTGGCCTTACGTGGTAAGCTGAGAGAATACAGATATACATGAAAGATATGGATGGTTTTTCCAAACATCAGGGAGAAAAGCTGGACATTTGGAAATGAGGATATGTGGTTTGTGTCACATTCATTTTCCTTTAACAGCTAAACTTCTTTGTAGTTTTATTTTTACTGGCTCTGTGTTCTTGCTCTTAAGAACAGCAATTTGAACTATCGCCACTCCTGCTATTTTCTTCCATGGGAAGGCAACACTACTTGCATCCTGTCCTTAACCTCTCTCTTCCTTTGATCTGACTGGTGAGTTGTGTGTGTATGCCCCTAGCTTTGTCCTCAGGAACTTACCTGCCTTCAGGAAGCATGTTCTCTCTCCTCCCATGTCCTAAGATTTATGGGGTGGGCTTGTGCTGGTCAGCACAATGAAGTGGGTCTAATTCTGGGCTTCACTATTGGGAATGCTTCTTGGATGCAAACAGAAAGTACATTCTCCAATATTAGGTCTATTTGCAAGAGAGGGCAATTTGACCTATACCTGTCTTATTTATCATGTCTCTCCCAGTTCTGAACTCTGGGGAGATATATGTAGTTTATTAAGTATATTTGAAGCCAACACCCAGTCCTCAGCATTTCTCAAGCTCTTTAATCTTGCTCCTGATGCTCATAGTCTACTAACACTGACTGTTATGGTCTGGACTTGGAATGTCCCCCAGACCTCATGTTGTAGACAAGGCAGCCATCTTGGAGGTAAGACTTAGTTGCTAGGGAGAAGTCCCTTCAGGTGTGGCCTTGGGGAAGGTATCCCTCATCCCTTTGCCCTCTCTTTCTGCTTCCAGCCTCCATGATGTGCGAGCAGAGTTCTTCTCTCATGCTGTCTCTGCTTCCCACCACCATGCCACCAACTCTTCAGACTTCACCCAACCTCATATGGACTTAAACCCCTGAAATCTTCAGAACTGTGAGTAAATAAATAATTCCTTCCTCTAAGTATTTTGGATCACAGGAGTAAGAATGCTAACAGAAACAGTCCCTCACCACAGCCAGCACAACTCCTTTACTGCTCAATATAAAAGGTACTTTTTGACCCTCAATGCATTATAGGTCTGTGCTTCTAGTATATAGTTATAGGGTTTAGAATTTTTCATCTTTGAATCAGAATAGGTCCTATTAGCCCATAAAATATTTGTGTATCTTACAATCTAAGACATCTTCTATTTAAGTGAAATAAGGTTCTGTAACATTTGCAAATGCCCATGATATCCTCACCTTCGGCTTCTGTGATATTCTGCTTGCCTGGTCTCTCCCCTTCTTTGGGAAGTCCCTCTCAGGCTCCTGTATATGTCCAATGTAGACTGGTATTCCTCAGGGTTCCTGGCTGATTCTTACTCTCCCTTCTTGGGTGTTCACAGCCCCTCCTCTGTTTTCAATTGATCTCTCTTATAAGTTTGGAATCTTGCACAGGACACTCTTCAGCTCAATCCCACAGATCTGATGGTGGAATGGTTTCCTCCCAGGAAAATCTGCCCATGCTACAGTGCTGCCTAACCCAGCAAAATCTCCAAGTCATTCTAGACTCTTCCCTCTTCCCCTCTTCACAGACAATAAATGGGTAAGTTCTGGTTATTTTACCTACCAAATAGCTCTTGGCTTTGTCTATTTTTCCAATATTCACAGCTGGTAAGTCAGGTTCAACTACCCTCATTCTCTCAGCATTCTCCTTGCTGGTCCTCCTGCCTCTAATCTTGGCTCTTTAGAATCCATTATCCAAATAACTTCCAGGATGATTTTTCTAAACATAAATGCATATCTGTCACTCTTCTGCTTTAAAATCATTGTTGGTAGGATTGCAGATTAGTGCAACCACTTTGGAAAACAGTATGCAGGATCCTCAGATGAATGGGAATGAATCTACCATATGATCCAGCAATATCATTTCTGGGTATCTGCCCAAAAGAATGGAAACCAAACTACCAGACTAATGCATGTGTATCTATGTTTATAGCTGCACAATTCACAATTGCCAAACTATGAAATCAGCCAAGATGTCCATCAACAGATGAATGGATTACAAAATGATGGGATATGTACAAAATGGAATTTTATTCAGCCATAAAGAAGAACAAAATCATGTCATTTGAAGGTAAATGGATGGAACTGGAAAACTATGTTAAGTGAGATTAGTCAGTTACAAAAAGTAAAAAGCCATATGCTCTCCCTAATATGTGGAAGCTAGCGAAAAAGTGGGTCTTAAGATGGACTCTAGATGAAAGAGGAGAAATCTTTAATGAGCAAAGAAGGTGATGGGAGAGGGGGGAGAGGTAAACACCCTAAAGCTCATGTTGTGCATTCACAAACATATCAAAGTCAATCACCAAACTGAACATGAGAAGGAAGGGAGAAAGGGAGTGGAGTGGGAATTGGGAAAGGGTTGAATGAGAGATGTGTGCATGTATGCCTCTACCAGCATGTACCTAACAAAGATGCATGATTACAGTGTAATAATAATAATAATAATAATAATAATAATAATAATAATAATAATAAATTTTTGCTGGCTCCCCACTGCCAGTCTAAATTCCTTATCAAGGTTCAAGGTCACCTTATCGTTTTGCCCCTTGAGAATGCTGTGTTCCCAGGTATATTGAACTACTTTTCATTTCAGAAGTGTCTCCCAACTTTTGCAGATGCTGTCCCTTCTGCCTGGAACAGTCACTCTCTGGTTTCCCTTCCCAACTCCACGGGCATTGCTGCACCTGGTGGAACTCAGTTCCTATGTCACCTGTCAGAAAGCATTCTATGACTTCTCATGGCTGTGCTAGATTAGATGCTCACCATAAAAATCTAAATAGCATGCTGCTCTTATTACTATCCTAGCTCTTGGCACCATATTATAAAGTGCATACTCACTTGTCTTTGTTCTCAATAAGAAGGTCAACTCCATGAGAAATGGGTCTGTTTGGTTCAATGTTGTATTACCAACCCCTAACATCATACTTGGCATGTTTATGGAGTAAACAAATCAATACATCAATGAAAAGATGCATCTGAGTATCATAGTGTTAGGTGGGCCAGAATATGGAAGACTTGGAATGTCTTAGGTTGCATGACTTTGAGAAGCAGATTGATTCCCAGTTTACGTGTAAGAATGCAGGTGTTCCCTGGTAGCTACATTGTCAACCTGACTCCAGAAGAAGGGATTTTGCTGACCTGCTAAGAAATACTCCCATATTTTGCTGTCAGTCATCTTAATGCTAAGCTGAAGTTTATAAACAAATTTTAAAAGAAGAAATAAAGATAATGCATGTTAGAAATTACCCTATGATACAAATGCTTTCTTAAACTTCACCCAAATATGGGTCACCAGCCTTCCTTGCAGAAACCAGGCTGAGAATGAGCAGAAGGCTGGTAGCTCTATCTGAATAGGGTCTCCCATATAAATGGCTATTAAAGCAGGGGTTTGGAAACATTGGGACAATTCTTTCATTCTTCACAACTGCAATTAGAGAAAATTAAATTAGCCCAATGTCTATCAAGCAAACAGATTATATATCTTCCACTTAAAGCAGGTGACATTTTTCAAAGATCCCTACAGATAAGAGCTGAAAATTGCCTTTATTTTCTCCCTCCTACTTATTTATAAAGGGATACAAATGCATTAGAGAAAATAATTTAAACTTAGTGAAAACAGAAAATAAAAATTACTCTTAAGTCCACCATTCAGGACAACTTTAAACTTTAGTATATTTTTATCTTTCTTCTGTGCATATGTATATTTTTACATAGTTGAGGTTACTAAATAGAGTTATATATTTTCCCCATTAAAATCATATTTGAATTATTTTCCATGCCAATAAAACTTCTTCATATCATCATCATATCAACTGCCAGGCCTGACCATGATTTATGATCCCATCAATTCATCTGTCTGGATGATCATAGATCTTTCCTTTAGAAAGATCTATTATAACAGATATACCCCTCAGCATCTTCAGGGACTACACAGCATTTTTTTTAATTGCTTAAGCAAAAATAGAATTAAGAAAGAGAACCTGGTCTCTCTTAATCAAATAATGTGTACATTACCTAACAGAAGAGTTTTTGTGTTTTAGAAGTTCTAGATTATTCATATTATAGCTCCTCACTTGGAGCATAGTTTTAATGTAATTGCTTTGGTTGATGGAACAGCTATATGAATATTAATGCTTTGTTGAAGTATGTAGAGAGACAGTTAAGTAAAGCCTCCTCCTCTGTGCTAAATGCAAGCAAACAATATTATTATATAGCGAGTGGTATTAATATTCATTCACCTGGCAGCGTCTCCAGGTCCCACAGGCACTGTGGAGCAGGGTACCATATGGAGGGAAAGCAGAGGGGATCACACTTCTCACTCACTTTGGCTCACAAGAGTCTCAGGAAGCATCTCTGGGAAGGACTTGGTATATCCATTTCTAAAATTGTGAGGGTTTACACAAAGCTGTTGTGGTTGTTTTAAATCTCTGTTAGATAAGCTATTCTGTCTTCATTGCTTTATCTGACTGTCCCTCCCAACTAAGATTGGCATGTTTAGCAAATAAAAATATAGAATGTCTGGTAAAAACTGAATTTCAACAAATGAATAATTTCCCTAAAAAGTATGTCTTCTATGGTATTTAGGAAAAATTATGCTAATAATTACTTGCTATATATGAAATTCATCCGTTTTTACTGTCTGCACCTTAACATGCCTCATTCCTGTCAAAACCCACAGTTGTCAATGGCCTCCTCTCTCCCTGCCCAATTCATTAATCGTGTGTGTGTGTGTGTGTGTGTGTGTGTGTGTGTGTGTTACTGGGGATTGAACCCAGGGGTATTCTATCTCTGAGCTATACCTCCAGCCCTTTTTTAAAATTTTGTTTTGAAACACAGTCTCACTAGGTTGCTGAGCGTCTCACTACATTGCTAAGGCTGTCCTCAAACCTGTGATCCTCTTGTTTCAGTCTGATTGCAGGCATGTACCACCATGCCTGGCTCTCCAATTCATTAGTCTTCACAAATCAGAGCTCTAACATACCATACTGAGCAGCTCAGGTCGTTTCCTACTCCTCATACTGACATGCAGAGTCATCCACAGACCAGCCTTGACACATCCTGCTGTTCCTTATCTTACTGCTTCCCTTCAGGGCTCTTGGCTCTAGCATAGTGCTGGTCTTACAGTTGTGTAATCCTCTCCACACTTTCCTTCCCCAGACCTGGCCCAAACCATCCTCAGCCTCTAGAATGCCTACCTCATCTGTTCACACCCTGATTCCATTTCCACCACACTTCATTACCTTGGATATAGGTCCCTAGAAAGTGTATCCTACTATTTAGTTGGTAGAAAAAAGTTGAAAATTGGCAACTTCATAGGGTTTACATGAGGTAATAGAAGGCCCCTTGCCTTCCCATGCTCATTATCTCACTCTATGCCCCAACAAACATAAAGCAGTGGTACCTAAATCAATACCTCTCAAGGTGTTGTCCCCCAACCATATTCATGGAATCATGTCAGGGTTTGTTAGTACCAGGACTTCAAGGCTCAATTCTTATTCAATCAGTAAATAGCCCCTGGCGCCTTCTATGTCCTGGGTCATGTGCTCAAAGCCAGAGATATGAAATCAAAGGGACCGGGCTCACTGAAGAGAAAGAGATGAATAATGTAATAGAGGCAGTGCGGTGAGCTTAGCAGAAGCATAGGCGGCCTTTGGAGACTTTTAACCAGTTATCGGTAACTTCCTCAAGGCTACAGGTAAATTTCCAGCTCTAGGCTCAGGCCTCTTTCCACTACTTGATGCAGCCTGAAAGGCTTCTGTCTTGCTCAACAGAATGAAAACAAAAAGAAAAGACACAGGATGATCCATGATTAATATACAAATTAGGTGTTAAAAATGCAAAAGCCATAAGTTACTACAGCAACACTAAATCACAGTGAAATCAGATTATATAAATACTGCACTTACAAGATAGAAACACAGGGAGAGATTTAATGTGCTTAAGCACAGCCCTGATGTTAGGTCTGTGACTCATCTAGGTTGGTCAAGTAACAGAATACCAAGATAACAGTTTAACATGTAGATACTAAGAGAACATTTTGGCAGGGACAAAATGGTACACATGCCTTATTTTAAAATCTGTAAAAAATTAGAAAATTACTTTTCAAATCTAATGAATAAAAATCATCTAATGATTAAAATGTGCATGCTAAAAGCTTGAATTTATTTCATGAAGCCAGGAAATTAAGTCTTAGAAGCCATTGTGTGATTTCTATAAGAATTCAAAAATGAGATTGGGAGGATGCCATGTCAAAATTAAGGCAAAAGTGGATGTGCTGATGTACACCCATAATCCCAGTACTTGGGAGGCTAAGACAGGAGTATCACAGGTTTGAGTATAGCCTCAGCAATATAATGAGACTCTCAGCAACCTAGCAAGATCCTATTTCAAAATAAAACATAAGAAGGGCTAGGGATGTAGTTTGGAGGTAGAATGCCCCCTGAGTTCAATCTCCAGTAACACACACACACACACACACACACACACACACACACACACACACGCACACGGAATAATAATTAAGGCAGAGAGAACAACAGAAGATAAAAGATCATAAGAGACTTCTAGTATGGTCTCTATCCTCAGGGGAAACATGGCTTTCAATCCAAAATAGGAATTGCCTAGGTTTTTGGGGCCATATTTTTAAATTTCAGGCTTTGATCATGTCAAAAAAGCAATTGTGTGGGTCATGATGTTCATTTTTTTCTTAAAAATAAAGGAGAGTGGAATCTAATGGACAATACCAAGTTGCATTTCATGTAGCAAGAGAAATACTGAATTTTGTGTATCACTGTGTGAACATGTGTATTAGTTTGCCACGTTATATACATTTAATATAGCGGACCGCAGTCATGAAAAATCTAAAGGACTTTCATTAGAAAAGTTTCTATTTTTAACACGTACAAAGCACACCCAGTTACAGGTACTGACTCTTTTCCTCATTCTTGGAGTCTGTGCTAAAATTAAACAGAGAATGGGAGTGGAATATTAGAACTAAAAAGAGGGAGCAAATTAGCAGAATGGAAATGAGTGAACTAATAACAAGAGACCACAGAACCACAGAACGAAAGAATGAGATGGATGAGCTCTGGCTGTTTTCCTAAAGCTTCCTGCTTATGATAGGTAAGGATTCCCTGGATATTTCCCTTCCTCTGTGGAGCACTAGATACACAGTAGCTGCTCAATAATTGCTCATCAAATGAGCTCATAGAAGAACCTGCATACTTGTCATGCAGAGTGGTGGCTGTTTTTTAAAATGGCAATCCATTCACTTGCAGCAGCTCCTTGAAGGCTGGCCTCTAGAGGGTCCCACTGCTGTCTCCTCATCCCAATGACAGTGCT
This sequence comes from Graphiurus murinus, assembly GCA_004027655.1. NCBI lineage: Eukaryota > Metazoa > Chordata > Mammalia > Rodentia > Gliridae > Graphiurus > Graphiurus murinus. The sequence goes on from PVLC010029848.1 coordinate 17,600, forward strand.
GACATATAGTAGGTGTTCAGAAGTTTTTGTTAGATTGAACTGAAGAGCCTCAAAGGACAATAAAGATCTAGTTCTAATATCCATTTGATGTTTAAACCCTTTTGCAAGAACAAACTAATTTTTGTTCATTGAGCAAAAGTTATTCTAATGAGAGAAAAACAACAATAATAACAAAACTCTAAGTTTCCAGGGAGCAAATAGCTCGGAATTTCTCATGCCTCTTGGTCCAGAGAACAGGTTGATTCTAAGGACTTGTCACATGCTTTTATAGAATAAGGGCCTCTTGACAGATTATTTAGGATATCAAGCTTGGACCTATTTTTTAGACCTATCCCGGCTGCTGGGGAACATAGGAGGTGCTTTTTCTAGTCCAGACAGCTGGAGGGCAGCAAACACTTTAAATACAAAGCTACTGAGCAATTAAGAGGTCCCACCCACATTGCTAACTGGAGCAGGAAAGAAGCCCAGGGCCTGATGCAGAGGGCTGAATTTGGAGAATTGCTCAGTTGACCAAATGGATCAACAGTGAGCCAATCTCTGGTTGCTTCCCCCACAAAATCTCCAGACTGGGGTGGAAGTAAAGAGGGGAGCAGTTATTTACTTTCTCTCTTCTCTTCAACTCCATCATACCTCCATGTCTGAGCCTAGATGTCCAAACCAATTCCCAATAGTGCAGGTATTTAGAATGGGTGGGGAAGGATACCCAGGAAGGTGAAGGATGGTGCTAGTCACAGGCTGGAGTCCTTGAAAAGGCATATTATAAGTTACCAGTGAGGAAATGAAAGATGCCCTACACCAAAGGGTTAACTCAAATTCAAACTCAAAGGATTATTTACTTGTTGCTACTCTTGTCAGCCAGGCAAACACCCTGACAGATATTAACCAATAAAAAGTTCTCTATATCAAGGTCACTGACCTGATGGGTATTACAATAGAGATAAAAGTCCTTTCCCTTCAGATATACTAAAGCAATGCCTTTAACCTTCCTGTGTCCTGTTCCTTATACACAAATCTTGCTTCTTTCTGATGAGGAGGCAGGGAGCAAGGTAACTGGTCTGCAGGGTTCAGAGAATACCACAGAACCAGGAACACTTTTTTTAGCAAGCAGGATCAGCTTCCATGACCACCCAGTCTCCATTCCAATCTCCCTCTGACCATTTGCCAGCATATAATGAAGGAATATAAATCATCCTGGGGTCAACCTGGCAAAATGTAATCAAGATGGCAAGTTGGCCTGGGGCCCAGAGAGCAAGAAAGAAGCTGTATATCATATATTCCAAAGTCACGCAGGAACAAAGTTTGGGCTTTTTGAACAAATAATACTATCTATGTCTCTAGGTTGCATACATCTCAATTCTAGCTTCAGTGCAATTTAATCTCTCCCTCCCTGCCTCAGTTTCCTGAGAGACCATATGTCAGAGATAAAACACATGCCTAAAGTATATAATGGAGCCTGGCAACTTCAATGACTAGAATGTTACATTAATTATCATTAGGATTGCAGGATCATAAAAACAGATCAGAAGAGAGGTTTTGGAGTCAGACTTCAGAATACTGGCTCCATGGATCTTATCAGCCATGAGGAAATTTCCTTAACCTCTCTGAATTTTTAACCATCTCATCATTCCATAGAGTTGCTGTATGTATTAGATGAGAATCTGTATGTAAAATGCTTAGCACAAAGAAGATGCCCATAAATGATGACTATTGTGATGGTGATGATCTGTCCCCTCAGAGCTGTTTGATAACTACCTTAGGGAGTCAGGTGAGTTCCTCAAAAGTCAATGATGTTCAATGTTCCTAATACTAACATGCCCCCTCCCCGGTATTCCTGCCCTTTCTCTCACGTTCCTTATTACTAGGTGCATGATGTTCCAACTTCCCTCTTATCCAAATGAAAAATCCTACCATCCCTGTTGACTCCCTGGTAGTCCCCCATAGCAAATGCATCACTGGGCTCTGTTGATTCTATTTCATAAACATCTCAAATTCCTCTATCTGCCTGCCACAGTCCTAGTTCAGCTGCCATCAGCTTGTTCCAGGATAACACATCTCCAAACTGGTCCCCTGGCCCCAGACTTCCTCCATCAATCCAATCCCCAAGCCACAGCTACCATCACCTTTCTAAAGTGCAAATCTCACCAGATCTTTCCTGACTCCTATTCTTCACTGGCTTCTCCAGATAAGACCCAAGGTCCTTATAATGTAGAGCTTCCAGGCCATGATCTGCCTAGTGTTAACCTCTCTTCAGCTCCCTCTCTCTCTCCTCTTATCCTTCAGGCTC
>PVLC010029849.1:0-19913 GCA_004027655.1 Graphiurus murinus
TATAGTGGCTCAATTCACAATAGCCAAACTATGGAAGCAGCCAAGATGTCCATCCACAGATGAATGGATTACAAAACTATGGGATATGTACACAATGGAATTTTACTCAGCCATAAAGAAGAACAAAATCATGTTCTTTGCAGGGAAATGGATGCAACTGGAAAACATTATGTTAAGTGAGATTAGTCAGTCACAAAGAATAAAGAAGCATACGTTCTCCCTAATATGTGGATGCTAGGGAGAAGATGGGGCATAGGAGGGTCTCCATAGGAAAAGGAGAGATTCTTGATAGGCAAAGAAGTTGATTTAATTGTAGTGGATGCATGGGGCCGAGGGACACCCTAAGGCACATGATGTACTTACACAATCATATCAAGGTCACTCACTGAAGTGAACCTGAGGGGGAGGAAGGGGGAGGGAATGGGGTGGGAATTGAGGAAGGGGTCAAATGAGAATTGTGTGCAAAGATGTTGTTAACAACTTGTACTTAACAAAGATGTATGCTATATCGCACGAATTACTACAATAAAAAAATTAAAAACAAACAAACAAACAAAAAAAAAACAGGTCTCACTAAGTTGCAGAGGGCCTCACTAAGTAGCTGATACTGGCAGCAAACCTGCAATCCTCCCATCCTTCCATCTCAGCCTCCCAAGTACTGGGATTACAAGCCTGCACCACCATGCCCAGCTTTCACATTTTAATTCACATAATATAAACAAAATATGGCAGTGGAAGGAAATAGTTATATTTGAGGACTTCAGGTTGTAAATTTAAGAGTTGCAACACACCTAGAGGGAAAAAAGAAACAGAGATGAAAGCCAGTAATCATCAGAGGTGGAAAAAAAGGGTTTCCAACATTTGGATGACTTTTTATCTGGACTTGTTAAAAAGTCATCAAGTCCATTGACCATTAAAAGACCCCTCCAGTCCAATAATGCAATACTGTGCTTTTTGTTTTGTTGCTTGTTTTTTTTTTTTTTTTTTCCTTACTGGGATTTGAACTCAAGAGTGTCATACATGCTAGGCAAGTGTTCTAACATTGATCTAAACCCCAACCCCCCTACCTGGTTTTGTTTTTGTTTTTTTTTTTGTTGTTGTTTGGTAAGAGATCAATCAGCTTCAATAATAGTCTTTCCTTTCAAACGAAGAAAATGTTAACTTGATAATTTTGTGGAATGAAATGGACAAGTCTTCTTTACCTTCCATGTAACCTGACTAGATTACAAGTTCCCAAGTTAACCAAATTGTGTGCAAGTTATAAGAAAATGTTGACTATGTGCTTTCTAAATAAAGAACAATAATCTCTGGGCGCATTGCTGTGTGCCTGTAATTCCAGTACTTGGGAGGCTGAGACAGAAGGATTGCGGGTTTGAGACCAGCCTTAGCAACTTAATGAGACCCTCTGCAACTTAGCAACACCCTGTTTCAAAATACAAAATTAAAAAGGGCTGGGAATGTAGCTTGGAGGCAGAATGCTCCCTGAGTTTGATGCTCAGTGCAAAACAAAACAAAAACAAAAAACAAAGAACAATCATTTAATATTCTGACACAGTATAATAATGATGAATTTAGTTGGTGTGTCCTTCAAAACTGCCATAAAGTCCATTCTTTGACTAAATAGTAGAATGTATGTGTGTGTGTGTGTGTGTGTGTGTGTGTGTGTGTGTGTGTACCTAAGATTATTAGTGTTCTTTGAAATTATATACTTGAGGTAAGTTACAGATGGATAGTGTGGATTTACCCAGTTACTTGGAGGAGAGTGAAGCCTTCTTATCAATGGCTTTCAAACCTGTGATCCTCCTGTCTCAGCCTCCCAAATCCTGGGATTACAGATGTGCACTACTATGTCTGGATATATATATATATATATATATATATATATATATATATATATATATTTATAATAATGTATAATATTGAAATAAATGACTATTTTTACTTTTGAGATGGCAGAAAGACTACCCAAGCAGTCTAAAAACCAATTTGTTTCAGATTTCATCTACTCCTAAAGAAAAACTAACTTGACTTTTAACAAGGCTAAATGTTTCTTTTAAGGAGGCAGTGTGTAATGTCCAACTTAAGAGAGTTTTAAAATTAAATAGGAAATGTTACGAAAATGTGAAGCCTCAGGATGAATAAATGTGATTGAGTCTGGGCTCTGTGGCTGCAATACATTAGTTGCACATAAAGGATTGTTCTCTAATACACATCTGTTTCTATCTAGAAAAACAAACAAAAAGCCTTTTCCTACCCTTGGCTCCACATCTTTGAATTATGTCAAGTAAAATTAAATATTGAAAACCCAAAACGGTCCAATGAAAACAAGGATTTATATGAGCATATTTACTGTTGCAAGTATTATGTAAGAAGACTGCCTGCTGAGTATTTAAGAAGGTTTTTAGTGTAGACGACACACCATGGTCTGGCTAAGTACACTATGTCCTGAGTTATTTAGTAGATGCGCCTATTTCCTCCGTCTTGCTTTAACCCAGGCTATCACCTCAGTTTTTCCTCTGTCAGTTCTCAAGTGACTAGAAAACCTCACAGTTGTTTGTCTCTGGGAACATGAAAGATAAAATGTCCATATCACATTAATTTCTATTGCATTGCTTTAGTCTTACTGTGGACTTCTTCTGGGACACATCTCATGATTCTCTTGGGTTTACTTTATTCCCTCAGAGAGTAATGATTATGGTCTTGATAGGAATCTTCTGGGATTATCTCTATAATGACTGATGAAATGTTTTGAAGTATCTTGTACTTTATTATCATAAGTAGGCAAAAAATTTATAAATTTAATCCCTGGGAATTTGGTAGATCAAATTCTTTTAGCTCGGCCTATTTTGCATCTTTTTTCCCCCCTTGAGGATTGTTTAACTATCAAGGTAAATTAAAGAGCATGCAGAGTCTTAGATATTTCATAGTGTCAAAACTCCTATCATTTAAATATATTCCTGAGTCAGGTATGGTGGCACATGCCTGTAATTCCATAATCCCAGTACTTGGGAGGCTGAAATAGGAGGATCACAGGTTTGAAAGCCATTGATAAGAAGGCTTCACTCTCCTCCAAATAACTGGGTAAATACACTCTAACCATCTGCAACTTACCTCAAGTATACAACTTCAAAGAGCACTAATAATCTTAGGTACACCACACACACACACACACACACACACACACACACACACACACACAGTCTCTAATATTTGGTCAACAAATGGACTTTCTGGCAGTTTTGAAGGACACACCAGCTAAATTCATCATTATACTGTGTCAGAAAATTAAATGATGATTGTTCTTTGTTTTTTGTTTTGTTTTACATTGGGTATCAAACTCAGGAAGCATTCTGCCTCCAAGCTACAGCCCCAGCCCTTTTTATTTTTTATTTTGAAACACAGTCTCACTAAGTTGCTGAGGGCCTCTTTAAGTTGCTGAGGTTAGCATCAAACCTGAGATCCTCCTGTCTCAGCCTCCCAAGTACTAGGATTATCAGTGTGTGCTGCCATGTCCAGCTTAGAATTTTGTAAACTATTTTTGGAATCTGTTGGCTTTGGAATGAGAATCTTAAGGGACCACTTCTCAAAAACAAAATTTAAGGGTCCATTTCTTTCTTTTTGTCTACCAAACTCAAGATGAAAAAAGGGCCTAAAAATCCAGTTGTGACATCATAGAATAGGAACTTTTATTTTCAAGGTTCTGGGGATTAAATACAAGGGTCTCAAGCATGTTAGGCACGTGCTCTACCACTGAGTTCACCTCCTGCTCCCCAGCCCAGAATCAGCCATGCAAACAGATGGGCATGAATCTGTGGTGTTGGTTTTATAAATCTCTAGGTGGAAAAGTTCCTCTTCAGAAGCAGGGCCAGATTCTTTATTTTTTCTTCTAATGAGAACTGTAGAAGGTATGAACCCCCCTGCCCCTTTCTGGTACTGTGGACTGAACCCAGGGGCTGCCACTGAGCTGCATCCTAAACCCATTTATTTATTTATTTATTTTTATTTATTTATTTATTTTTTTGAGACAGTGCCTTGCTAGGTTGCTGAGGCTGGCCTAGAACTTGCTATCATCCTGCCTTAGACTCCTGAGTAGCTGGGATTACTGACTTATGCCACTGTGCTAGCTGGTATGAACCAATGTTTAAAAAAATAATCTTTTAGCCGGGTGTGGTGGCGCACACTTGTAATCCCAGCATTTGGGAGGCTGAGACTGGAGGATCTGGGTTTGTGGTTAGCCTCAGCTACCTAGGGAGGCATTCCGCAACTTAGTGAGGCCCTGTTTCCAAATAAAGAATAAAAAATAGGGCTGGGGGTATAGCTCGGAGGTAGAATGCCCTGAGTTCAATCTTCAGTACTGAAAAAAAAAAATCATCTTTTAACTTTTGAATTTTTTTGATTTACAGAAATATATATATATATATATATATATATATATATATATATTATTTTTTAGTATTGAGGATTGAACCCAAGGTCATTTTACCTCTGAACTATCCCCCTAGTCCTTTTGATTTATTTATTTTGAAACAGGGTCTTACTAAGTTGCTGAGTTGGCCTTGAACCTGTTATCCTCCTGTCTCAGCTTTCCTAGTCCTGGGATTACTGGTAGATGCCATTGTGTCCAGCTGATGATTGTATCTTAAAATACCATTGTGCTATTTGTTAAAACAAAGAAGCTTTTGAGGGTATAGTTCACTGTTTCCGTCCCCTGAACTGCAACAAATAAGCAAGCAAGCAAACAAACATTTAGAAGCCAATATTGGCATATCATTATTAATTACACTTCAGACTTTAGAGTTCACTAATTTTTCCACTAATGTCTTCAATCTGGAATGCCACATTACAGTAAATTGTGATGTCTCTCAGCTTCCTTGGATTGGTGACCGTTTCTCAGTCTGTTTTTGTTTTCCATGATCTGGAGAGTTTCATAATGTGTTGGTCAGGTATTTTGTAGAAAAGTCCTCTAATTGTGGTGCACGTGATGGTTTTCTTATGATTAGATTGAAGTGACAGGTTTTTGGAAAGAAGTCCCCTTCTCATCACATTCTATCAGGACAACATGTGCTCACCATGAGTAATGCTGGTGATGTTAATCTTATCAGTTGTTTGTCAGATCTCTCCATTTTAAATTTACTGTCTTCTAGCAGGGCATGGTGGTGCACCCTTGTAATCCAAGTACTAAGGAGGCTGAGACAGGAGGATCACAGGTTTGTGGCCAGTCTCAGCTATTTGGTGAGGCCCTTTGCAACTTAATGAGACCCTGTTTCAAAATAAAGAATAAAAAATAGGGCTGGCGATGTAGCCCAGAGGCAGAATGCCTGGGGGTTCAATCTCCAGTACTGAAAAAAAAAAGTTACTATCTTCTTCTATTTTCGAATTCTATTCTTTGGAAGCAAGTCACCAACTCTATCTCATACTCAAGAGGGAGATGCAAGTGGGGAATTGATATTTACCTCTTGGAAAGGGAGGTATTTACATATATTATTTGGAATTCATCTCTCTTATTCATTCATTCACTTATATCAGCATTCATTCATTTGGTATTTATTTTATACATTGGGTTATAATCCAGTGCTGTGTTATTTAATTGCTCAAATAGTTTCAGCTTTGGCCATTGGAAACTCCTTCAGGTTGGCTTCTTTGTACCTTTGACATGACCCCATTCTTTTGTGTTTTTAAGTTTTTTGCTACTACTACTACAAAAAAAAAAAAAAAAAAAAGCACTGGGTTCATCTCATCATCTCATATTTGTCTTGGCCCAGCCCTATAATTGTCATTTTTAGGAAAAGACCTGGTTCCTTTTTATTGGAGAATGGAATTCAGATGCATTTTATAGAAGATGACAGTCTAGCTAGACTTTAGGCAGGCAGAGCTCAGAACGTTTTCTCAATAGTAATCAATAGTATGATCCAAAGTTTAGGAATTTCACAGGAAACTACCCCACTAGAGAGTTTTATTAAAATTTTATCAGAGGCATTTAAGTGAATTATAGGATTAAAGGATAGTATTCAGATGATATCATCTTGGAAATTTTCATTAGAGTGAGCACGATTTATCAAACAGCATGTTAAATCTTTATGACTCATACCTGAGAGATGCAGCAATGGAATTCAGTGCCCTCAGAGAACAGCTGGCCTATAATATGCAGGAATTCAGGGGAACAGGAGAAAAATATAAAAGTAATAGATCCATGCTTAAAGAAATGTTGTGGTTAATTTAAAAACTAAGGGCTTTTTCTAGATTGGTAATTAGTATATGATTCCTGAAAATGTCTCAGTGATATCTAATTATACTTTCACAAAAAGGATGGGGGTCCTGCATACTCAAAGTCATTGCAAAGAATATAAAGACATGTAATATAGTGTCTGTGCCTTGGTGTGTGTGTGTGTTGGGGAGGGATGGCCAATAATATAAGGAAATATGTGGTGGGAAAGGCAAGTATTAATGAAGAGCCTTGGGAGCCATAAGGTAAATAAATCCAGTGGCTATGGCAACAGGATCCCTGGGGAGGCATTACAGGGCTGTATCTTTGGAGGTACCAAGGTCCTACAGTTCTAAGCTGGGAGACATTGCCTCTGTGAGATGGGGGGGGGGGGAAGAATAGGAACACTGGATGGGATGGTTGCTCTCTCGTGGGAGTAGCATGCTCACTAGTCAGAGAGCAAATAAGGTTGAGTCCATGGGGTATGAAGTCCATAGTCATGGGAAAACCAAAGTAGCACAGTGAGTAGGAAGCAATACTTTGGTGAAATATATTTGTTCAGTGACTCTCAACTTTAAATTGCTCACATACTTGATTTTAAAGTGACATCATTTATAAGTCAGGCCATGAAGTGGCCTGGAATAAACTAAAGTCAAGACCTAGAAAGAACAGAGTTGCATGCAGAGCAAATACTCAATCTTATGAAATCATAGTATGGGAAATATTGAACCAGCTAGTTGGGAATCTCAAAAAGCATGAGTGCTGGTGGAGGTCTCCATTTGGATTTTCTACCAAATCCTATACTGTACTTTTTAAATTTAATGCTTTCATTTATTTATTTTGCTATGATAAAATATACATAGCAAACTTTTCCATTTTAATCATTTATAAGAGTATAGTTCATGGCATTAAGTAATTTACATTATTATGTCCTCATTACTATCCATCTCCAGAATTTTTTTGCATCCCATATTGAAACACTACTCTTTAAAGAACTCCCATTTCCCTTCCCTCTAGCCCCTGATAACCACTGTTTTACTTTCTGTCTCTGTCTCTAATTACTGGAAGTATCCCATATAAGTGGAGTCATACTGTATCTTTCCTTTCGTGTATGACTTATTTCACTTAGCATAATGTCTTCAAGGTTTGTCCATGTTGTAGTGTTCTACTTATATTCTTAATGTAGTCACAGTTAAATCATGTTGAGTTTTTGGTTTTCTTCTGTGGCCATTTCATAGGCTGAGGTGAATAGCAGGACACAAAAAACACACATTGGAGGGGAAGGGTGGGCAGAGTCAGGATGCTGAGGTCACCAAAGCAGAGGCCCCAACTCCTTCGCTACCAGAGGCAGAGGTAGAGATCAAGGACTTGGTGCTGTACTAGGGAGGCAGCAGTGAGGACCGAGCCATAAGGCCAAGGGTGTGCGGCCAAGATGCTGGACTGAGGCGGAAATGTCCGGCAGGAAGGGTCAGGCAATCCTGTGAGCGCCAGAGTAGGAGTGCACATGGAGGTCATTGTGGAATCAGAAGTGGAGGGAAAGACTCCAGCAAGTGACTCATGCTGAAGAGGAGGAGACCACTGGACTCAAGTGCCAAGGAGGGGGATGAGTTTTCAAGGACAGGCAGAGGACTGTGGTAATGATTTACCCAGAGAATTTGGCAGTAGGAGAGACAGGGAGGTGGAAATTGCAAGGTATTTTGAAGTTAAGCAGGTCAATTTGGCTGGAGCAGAGGTTTTGTATGGAATGCAGGGATAGGAGTAAGTTGATGGAGCCAGTTTATAAAGTGCAGTTATTGTCAAAGTATTTATTATTTTGTGAGATTGTTTTTGTAAGCAATGGATATCACCAGAAAAGGAACTAGCTTTATTCTTTCCTTTGTCTCAACTCCCTTAACCTTATTCCTTTATTTTAACTTTTCTTTTCTGTTTTTGGTACTGGGAATTGAACCCAGTACTTCTGAGCTAGACCTTTAGCCCTTTTTATTTATTTATTTTTATTTTGAAACAGGGTCTTGCTAAATTGCTGAGACTGGCCTCAAATCTGCAGTCCTCCTTTCTCAGACTCCCAAGTTCTGGGGTTACAGGTGGTCCACCACATCCACCTCCCTTAGCCTTAATTTTGACCTTAATTAGAACAATTAGTATGCTTTACCCCACAGTTGGTTGAGCAATGTCATATCTCCTGGGGGAATATAAACTGCCTGAGGCAGAGCTGTCTCACTTAAGTTAGTGTCCCTCACAGAGTTAAGTACAACGTTTTAAACTTCCTAGTCCCTCATTAAGCATTCTTTGAATTGAGTGATAATTAAATTAAGAAGTTTTGATGAGGGTATGGGGTAAAATGGCCAAGGTTATAATTTAGAAAGATTAATCTGATAAGAATGTGAAAGGAAAATCAAGGTGAGTGGGGAAGGCATTTCAATAAGGAAGTGGTGAGAGGAGGAGGACATTCCCCTCTGTGCCTTAAGAAGGAAAACAGATTACTCAGGCTTTACATGCCAATGCGCTTTTAATGGCAGCTGAAAGCAAAGGTTAGGAAGGAAAAAAGAAAAAAGCTAATCATTAGTTACGCCTCCTGCATAATTTTTCCTGTGGAATTCTGAACACTGCCTAACAGACAGTCAACAAATAAAATGTCTTCTGCTTTGGAATCACAGAATCTGAGTCTACTCTAGAAAATTTTACCTATATTCATCAGAAAGTAAAATTAATGTAGCTGCTCTCGTTTTCTTTTTGGGTTTGCTTTATTAATGGAGGCCCTATCGGTTTCTGTAAGTGTATTTAATATGTCTGAACATTAAAAAAAAAAAAAAAAGCATAATCGATGTGGAAGCAGAGTGAACTGTTTCATAGCTATATAGAAACAAAATTACTCAGCCGAGTGTGGTGGCGCACGCTTGTAATCCCAGCATTTGGGAGGCTGAGATCAGAGGATCCGGGTTCGCGACCAGCCTCAGCTATCTAGTGAGGCACTTCACAACTTAGCGAGACCCTGTTTCAAAAAAAAAAAAAAAAAAAAAAAAAAAGAATAAAAAATAGGGCTGGGGGTATAGTTTGGAGGTAGAATGCCCCTGAGTTCAATAAAATTCATCCCTCAGCAGTAGAGGAGCCACCTGTACAAGTAAATCATAAGATTGCCTGTAAATCTGGGTCTAGAGAGTTTGGATAAACTTTAGTGGGGAATACGAATTTCTCTGCAAAGCTTTGGTACAAGAGAAAAATCACAGTGCTTCGTTTTCTAAATCAACTGAAATCTGGCTCTGAGCTGTCACTCATGAAGGGGCTGGCAATGTGAGTCATTATTGAGGGCTCCTCCTTTTTCCTCACTTGGGGTTTACTTCCAGGACCCTCCCAGGAGCAGTTCCATTCAAAACTGATGGGATCCATTCTGAAGTAGCTCCTCTCACTCCTTCCCATCAGTTGGTGGGAATCTCCTATTGAGGCTCTCTGGCTTCCTTTTTAAGCCAAGCAGCTCCACCTCCCCTAACCCTGGATGTTTTGTGCCTAGACAGACCACAACTTACCATCTATAAAAACTACAAGTTCTGTCCCCATTCCACGTTGGGGATGTTTTCTGTCTGGTGGCAACTTCCATCATCTCTCCTCTACCCTACCTCTGCTTGGGGGGATTAAGCTTAATCTCCTCCAATCTACCTCCAACATGAAAGCTGCTTAAGTATTTCCCTCCTGGTAAGGGAGGCAGGAAGCTCCCCTTTTAAAAACAAGTATTCTTCTTTCCTTAGTGTAGTGTGGGGAAAAGAAATTCTTCATTCTTCTTTGGTGAGTCTAAAAGGAATAATAACAATATTAACAATAGCAAAATAATTTGTAACAACACTCACTACCATCTCAAAACAACCCCAAAATTCCAGTTAGTGTTTCATTGTTGTTGTTAATTCATCTGATTGCATACCACATATTTTAATCAAGGGGATCTGAGTGAATTCTCAGTGATGGGTTTTTAACATGATGTAAGCTAACATAATGTAATAGACTCAAGTGGAATAAATTACTTTATGACTTGCTTGGGCAAAGATTGGTTAACCTTAGGGTTTGATAAACAGAATAGAATCTGGAGAAATCATAGCCAGGGAGGGAAAACTTTCAGTATATCTCCCACACTCTTTAAATGGTCTGGTCATATTGGCAGGCCTATTTTTATGATGGAAAAGGGTAATGCCAAGTGATTGTTAGTGTGGCAACCATGGTGTTTAATTCAGTTCCCCACCTTGTAACAGTTTCTTTTCTCGTGGTCAGTTGTAGATCCTGCATGGTCAAAATCTCATTGTGATGAAGAGATGGCTCTGAAGTCCAGCTCAGGTGAGCCTCTCTAAGTAGCATTCTCATTTCACCCAATTTACTTATATCCAAGTTCAAAAAAAGACCTGTTTATATAAAAATGACTACAGAAAACATGCATCTACTTTTTTTTTTTCTTTTTTTGCAGTACTAGGGATTGAATTCAGGGGCATTCTACCTCTGAGCTCCACATCCAGCCCTATTTTTTATTCTTTATTTTGGAACAGGGTCTCACTAAGTTGTGGAGAGACTCACTAAGTAGCTGAGGCTGGCCTTGACCCTGCGATCCTCCTGTCTTAGCCTCCCAAGTAGTGGGATTACAAGCATGTGCCACCACACCTGGCTGCATCTACTTTTGGTAGATGCTATGGTCTGAATATTTGTGTTTCACCCGACTTCATATGTTGAAACCTAATTATCAAGGTGCTGGTACTGGCTGGTAGAGCCTGTGGAGATAATTAGGTCATTAGGACTGAGCCCTAATGAGTATGATTAGTGTCCTTATAAAAGAGGCCCCAGAGAACTGCTTTGCTCCTTTCACCATGAGTTCCCACCAGCCCACAAATCTGCCAGGCCTTCATCTTGGCTTTCCCAGCCTCCAGAACTGTGAAATTGTCTATTGTATATATTTTAAAAAATTTCTTTGTATGTATGTATGTGTGTGTGTGTGTGTGTGTGTGTTACTCGGGATTTAACCCAGGGACATTCTACCTCCAAGCTACACCCCAGCCCTATTTTATTTTTATTTTGAAACAAAGTCTCACTAGGTTAATGAGAGTCTACTTGCTGAGGCTGTCCTCAACTCTGCCATCCTCTGATCTTCCTGTCTCAGTTTCTCAAGTACTGAGATTACAAGTGTGAGCCACCATGCCTGGCTCTCTGTCTGTTGTTTATAAGTTACCCAATCTATGGTATTTTGTTATAACAACCTAAAAAGATTAAGAGAGTAGACTCCAGTTGTCCACTGTGTGCTGTGCTACATGTCAGTGAGATGGGTAGTTGATTTACCCATGAAATAATAATGCTCCACTCATCCATTCACTCATGCAGTAAATTGTTTTGTTTTTTTGTTTTGCAGTGCCGAAGATTGAACCCATGGCCTCCCGCATACCAGGTAAATGCTCCACCACTGAGCTATGTCTGCAGCCCGCTTGCTGGTTTTTATTTTGAGACAGGGTCTCACTAAAGGTGCTCAAACTGGAACTTGTGATCCTCTGCTTTCAGAGCAGCCAGGGTTTACAGGGGTGCAGCACCATTCCCCGCACTGCCTGTAATCCCAGTACTTGGGAGACTGAGACAGGAGAATTGCAGGTTCGAGGATAGCTTCAGCAACCTAGCGAGACCCTGTTTCAAAATAAAAAGGACTGGGAGTGTAGCTTAGATGTAGAATGCCTCTGAGTTCAATCCACATAACCCCCCAAAAACCCCAAAACAACATTTTTAAAGAACTGAAATTACGTGTGTGCGGATGTGAATCATATGTAGATGATGGGAACCAGCACATAGACAAGCATTGCAGGATGTCAACTAGAAACTTTCTGTTTGTCATGTAACTACTTGCTGAGAGCTAAGCTGAGGACAAAAGGCACAATATGGAACATGTTCTAAATTTATAAAACCGCTGGTGGAGCTGAGGTCAGCCGCCCGCCGCTTGCAGGGCTGGCTGAGACCCCAGTTAGGGAACTGACCGAATGCGTATGCAGGTCACTGTCTCTCTTTTCAGAGGGGCTTGGGAGAGAGGAAGTGACTCCTTGGGGAAAAGCACACAGTCTATTCCTTCTCTTGAGTCAAGCATGTGGTGAAGGGGCTCAAGCAAATCACTTGAAAAGAAAAATAAACAGACATTGTGTTCCCTGGGTGTACAGCCTTCTGAAGCGGTAGATTCACTGTTGCCCTCATGTGCTTCTTGGGTGTGGGAAGGGCACAGTGTGGCGAAAGCTGAGTGGAGCACTGGCTAGGTAGAGAGTGGTCACTGAGGCAGGTCTCCTCCTCCTGCTTAGGTGATGGAGCCCTCATATGCTCATGCCCGAACAACCGAGAGTTGGCTTTCATGATCTCTGAGGTTAGAAGTCACAACTGTCCCAAATTGGTGCAGTGTGTGTGTGTGTGTGGGGGGGGGGGATGGGGGGGTCATATGTGGGGAATGCCAGCAAGTCAGCATTGGTCAAGGAAGGTAATTATAAACTAAGTGAGATGGTGCACTGTGTAATCCCAGTACTTGGGATGCTGAGACAGGAGGATGGAAGGTTTGAGGCCAATTCTCAGCAATTTAGAAAAACCCTATTTCAAAAAAACAATAAAAAATAAAATGGGTCAGAGGTATAGATTGAAGGTAGAATATTCCTGGGTTCAATCCCCAGCACCATAAACAAAAACAAGGTATGGGAGAGTTCAAAACGTTTTCACTGGCTTCAAGTCAAATTAAAATCTATGGAACATGATTATAAACCTGGGAACCTCTTCACTCTCATCTCTCGGCCCTAAATTGGATTGAATCACTCTATAGTTCCTTCCTTCCTTCCTTCCTTCCTTCCTTCCTTCCTTCCTTCCTTCCTTCCTTCCTTCCTTCCTTCCTTTCTTTTTTTTTTTCTTTTGGTAATGGTGATTGAACCCAGGAGCATTCTACTTCCAAGCTATACCCCCAGCCCTATTTTATTTTATTTTTTAAATTTTGAAACAGGGTTTTGCTAAGTTGTTGAGGGCCTTACTAAATTGCTGAGGCTGGCCTCAAACCTGTGATCCTCCTGTCTCAGCCTCCCAAGTACTGGGATTATAGGCATGTGCCACAACACCTGACTTATGTTTCTTTATGTCAGTGGTTATTCTTTGGCTTGCAAGCTCCTTAAAGACATAGACTGTAAGTTATTTATTCTGTATTCTCCATAACACAAATCAGAGTATTTTGTGTAAGGTAGATAAAAGATAGAATATTTGTTGAGTGATTAGTCTAAAGATTTTAGGGTTAATTCAGTGATGACTAGGAAATGAAAGCAATAATAACAACTTTAAAAACGTATTCAGTAATAGAAAAGGGAGAGAATTTAAACTGGAGAATTGTGTGGTTAGAAATGTATTGAGAAAGCTAAGAATGGTGAAGGGTTCCAGATTTAACAAACAAAATCCAGATATCATGTACTTTATCTGGCAAAACTAGTATGGTGTTGATATAGGATGCACAAGAGACATGGGGAGGAAGAAAATAGAAATAGCTAGGCATCGAATGAACTCAATGGGGAGAAAAGAGTTTCTGATAAATGGAATTGCCAGAAGTAGACTTGGGCCACACCGTGGAGATAGATTGAACAGGATTTGTAGGCTGGATAGATTGGACAGGACTTGTAGCAAGGTTAAGTAGAAGTGAAATAAAACGTTATTTTTAGCCAGGTGTGGTGGCACATGCGTGTAATCCCAGTACTTGGGAGGCTGAGACAGGAGGATTGCAGGTTCAAGACGAGCTTCAAGCAACTTAGTGAGAACATGTTTCAAAATTAATGATGATGATGATGATAAAAGATCTGGAGATGTCACTTGGAGATAGAATGTCTCTGGATTCAATCTCCAGTACCCCAAACAAAAAACAAAAACATAAGAGTGGGTCCTTCAAGGTTTAAAGTTTACATGACTGAGTAGATAATTGCAGAAAAATGATTTCTATTCTTGAAACTGGAAGAAGACCAGGTTTGTGTAGGATAGGAAAGGGAGAGAGAAATAAAATGAGTTCAGTTTAAACCTTTTTGAATTTACTAGTGGAAATGCTCAGTAGATGTTTATAGACACAGGTTTAGAGCCTGGGAGAGGTTTGGTAGATACAGATACATGAGTCTTTCAAGAAGGGCTCTGGGAAGCAGTGAGAACAAAGATTTTGCTGGGATACTTGCTAGTTGATCCATGGTGAAGACATGTATCTCCTGATACTGAATTTGAATCAAGAATCAGAGGAAGCCAGGCGTGGGGGTGCACACTTGTAATCCCAGCATTTGGGAGGCTGAGACCAGAGGATCCAGGTTCGAGGCCAGCCTCAGCTACCTAGTGAGGCACTCCACAACTTAGTGAGACCCTGTTTCAAAATAAAGAATAAAAAATAGGGCTGGGGGTATAGCTTGGAGGTAGAATGCCCTTGAGTTCAATCCCCAGTACTGGAAAAAAAAAAAAAAAGAATCAGAGGAGTTGAATGTATATAAGTGTTCCCTTAAACATGATGTATACACTGTTAGTGTAAGTTTTTTAAAAATATGATGTATGGGTACCAAATTACAGTTAGATAGGAAAATTTCTCTTGTGTTATTGCACAGTAGGGTCACTATAGCTAACAATAATGTACTGTACATTTCAAAAATCTAGAAGCAAGGGTTTTGCAAGTTTTCACCATAAAGAAATAATATTTGTTTTGTTTTTGGTGCTGGAGATCAAACCCTGGGCCTGGTATATACTAAACACATGCTGTACTACTGAGCTATATACCCCCATTCCAGAAATGTTTGAAGGGTAGGTATGTTTAGTCTGACTTGAACATTACACACTATATACGTGTATATAAACATTAATTGATGTGCAGTTTAAAATGTTTTTATGTATCAGTATAAACCATACAAATAATGCATGAACAATGTTCCTTTCCCCAAATTGACATTTGACAGAAATGGCTGGACTTTCCTTTGACCAGTACCCCAGTCATAATCCTCTCTTCCTCCTAGCAGTAACCATAGTTGTGGGTCTGTGGATACTTCTGGATGTTATTTAAGCTGTGTTGTTTATGTAAATTTACACATAGAAACTGGCACTTCTTTGTAAACTTGAGTAAGGGTGTGTTATGTATGAATATATTATATACCAATTGTATAATGTCATATACAAATGGTTTTACACTTAACAATACATCTTGGGAATTAACCACTATATTACATATATATCTAGTCTATTCTTTTCGGTGTGGAGGGGGGTACTGAGGATTGAACCCAGGGGCATTTTACCATTGAGCTACACCCTCAACCCCCTCTTTTTTGAGTACTGGATATTGAACACAGGGTGTGCCACCTTTGAACTATACTCCCAGCCTTTTTTATTTTGAAACAGGGTCTTGCTAAGTTGCTGAGGCTGGCCTCGAACCTGCAATCCTGTGTTTTTGACAGATTCTGACTGTTGCCCTTTGAAGTGGGAAAGTGTACTTTATTGTCCATATACCCACCAACATTTGGTATAATCAAACTTAATTATTGGTTTGATTACAGTCTTAATTTAATCAAACTTAGTAATTAGTCCAATAGCTAAGAACTGGTGTTTTTTTGTTTTATTTTTACTTTCTCTCCCCAATTTGTTCATTCTTTCATATTTATTGACCATTTCATCTATTCATCTGGGACTTACCTCTTATTATTTACATGTTCATATCCTCCTTTTAGGGGTTGTTTGGTTTATGTTTGATCTGGAGTAGTCCTTTTATATTCAGAATAATAATTTGTTACATATGTATAAAATATATTTTTCTGAATTATTCCTCCCTTAAAAAACTTTGCCTAGGGTATTGTTTATCATGAAGTTTTAATTATCTGATTTATCAATTAGATCAAGTCCTGATATAAATCACTTATATTCTCATGCATAAATATCCTGACATTTTTATGTATATTGCAACAGTGTGGCCAGAGCCTCACTCATATCCCTTCAGCCTTACCATTTAACTCAGCTCCTTTTATTTTACTTATTAATGATGCTGGGGATAGAGCCCAGGGTCTCCATGCTAGACAAGCACTCAACCGCTGAGCTACTCCCCATCCTCAAGGATAACTGCTTTTACTCTAAGTATCTGCGCCTTTGCCTGAGAAGTTCTACTTTCCTGCAAAAGAGTTAACCTCCATCTTCCCCCCGACACCCCCAGCAGTTCAAACTTTGATTGTGGTGGTGGTTATTTTAACTCCCAGTTCCCTTTACCATTTGGGTGGACACTGGCTCTCTTGGTTTCCAACTGGATTAGGCTTCAGCTTTTACAGGGGATAATTTGCTTAATAATATATCCTTTGCATGCTGACTTCCCTTCCCAGACTCCTCACTTTCCTACCTGTGGTTCCTGTGGTCACCTTTCAAATAAGCTGTTTTACTTGGACCTCTGACTCACCATCTGCTCCTGGGGGAATACAAACTAAATGCTATCTTTTAGTGGGCACTTACTTGGTGCCAGGCAGTGACCAAGAGTCTGTGCCAAGAGTCCTTAGGAGATGCATAATCACATTATCTCCATTTTGTAAATGGAAAAAAAAGTTTAAGTTAAATAAGGTACTTAGGGATGCTCAGTAAGTATGATGACAATATAGTTTGAACCAAGGTCCCTGACCTCCATATTTTTTACCATTAGATTGAGAAACTACTTTTTTAGAATGTTCTTCACTCACCTCAAAAATTTTTCCTGCTTCTTAGCGGTTCTGGGCAAAGGACAGTTATTCAATGTAGAATTCCTTAATATTATGTTCCAATTCAGAATTATTTTCTCTTTTTCCCGATTCTCTCTTATAGAATTTATTAGTTTGAGCTGGGTGCAGTGGTGAACACCTATAATCCCAATACTTAGGAGGCTAAGGAAGGAGGATCTGAGGTTTGAGACCATTATGGAGACCCTGTTTCAAAATAAAAAATAAAAAGGGGTATAGCTCAGAGGTAGAATGTCCCTATGTTGAATCCCCAGTTTCATTAAAACAAACAAACAAAAACCGAAATTTATTACTTTGTCTTTTATTTATTGATGGGTATGTATCTTTTTTTTTTTTTTTTTTTTTTTTCTTTTTAACGCCTTTGGGGATTGAACCCAGCCAAAGCCCTGCATGTGTTAGCTCATGCCTTCTATGAAGGAGGAGTTCAGTGAGAACTCACTGATTGAACTTTAATAGCGAAATCACGCACTAATTTTTAAAAGGAATTGATGTAGGATAAAAAGAAATAAGCAGGTAAAAAGGAGACAGACAGGAAGAAAAAGTAAAATATAGCATATATTAGAACCTGGAGCTGAAGTGCTTCAGCTTTTACTCTCCAAACCAGTTCTCTTTCCCAGGCCTGTTTCTCCCAAAATTTCTAAGAAATCTGTAGATCCTAGAGTTAACTGAAAGAAACTATAATTGCCCTGTGCCTTGTTAACAAGACAGATAAAATACCTTGAGAAATACGTAATTTAGGACACTCTCTAGCTTATCTGTCAATCAGATATTGAAGACCTTGATCAGCCTGAGGACCCTAAGGTTGACCATATTACCAAACCACCATAAACTGCCTTGGGGACTACCAGACTGAGAACATCCTCACATACCTCCACTAGCCCACCCCTCACGAATGTCCCCTGTATGAAGAGTCCTGCACTCCCCAGAAATGTCTCTCTCCCTCTTGAGATGGCCCACATTCTCTTTTGAATGGTTATTTCCTATTTTCCTAAATAAACCTCTGTCTGTCTCTGACTAATGTGTCCTGAAATTCTTTTCCATGATGTTAGCCAAGGACCCCACTGATCCTGAGTTCCTAAGTTGAGGAATGAACCTGTTACCCCAACAGAATGATGATAAATTTCTTGAGGGCAAGAAGTATCACGTCTGTATCTTGCCTAGATCACGCCTTCTATGAAGGAGGAGTTCAGTGAGAATTCACTGATTGAACTTTAGTAACAAAGTCATATACTAAAAGGTATAGCATATACACTTGAGAATGGACAGGAAAATGGATTGGGAAAGTAATTGATAGATACTTACACAATAAGTAGGGTATTTCATGATTTAAAGAAATTTGAAAACCAGTACAATTTAGATAGGTCAATAGGTTTGTGAATCCAGCCATAGGCTAACCCTGGGGGTCACAGGATATTTTTCAGTATCTTTTTTGTACCTAGTGTAGTACTAGGCATTATGATACAAAGTAAATATACCCATAAAATAATTTCCTGTGACTTGTATCTTAGGCAGGAACTCACTGTTAGAAAATCCATGACAAAAGGAAACTTAAAAACAAATGACCAGAGCTGGGGGTGTAGCTCAGTAGTATAGGGCTTGCTTAGCATATGCAAGGTGCTGGATTTGATCCCTTGTACAGCAAAAGAAAAAAAAAAAACAGTATCAGAGAGTACAAAATTTGTTCACAAAACTGTGTACTAAATTATTAGAGGACCACAGAGGAAAAGGAATGTGGTGTTGGTTAGCAAGAAAAAACTCCCAGAAATAGGTAAAGTTTGAATCCAAATGAAGACATGATGGGTACTATTTTGGGGAGACCAGTGTACAGAGCCCTTTGGCTAGTATGAAAAAACAGCACAGAGGAGAATTAGCATGTTGGGTTTGTGGGGACCTACTGGATGGGATTGCTGGCGGGAGGGCTCTGTGGAGGACATTTAATCCCCTGCCCCCCAAGGAGTGACTCCAAGCAAATGGGGTTGCAGGTGTGGTTGGACTTTGGAGTTCTACCAGCTGAGCCTTTCAGCCCCACTCTTCCCTCCCTGGTGCTTCCTTCCTTCCCATCCCTCACCCCAGGCAGTAAACAGGTGTCTCACTGCCAGCTCTCGCTGGAGTCGTGCTCACTCAAGTGTAGAGGATAGTGGTTTTGGATGTGGAAAGACAAAGCAATTGGAGGGTGGGGTGGGGAGAGGAGGGGAAGAATGCATTTTGCTAGTTAAGATACTAATGTGAGCAAAGGCAAAGATGTGAACAACTTTTACCAAAGTTGCCTTTGCTCAAGATGGACAACCTGGTGAAATGATAATGGCTTCATTTGGCTAGGGCAATGGGGTTCTTAAGGTTTTTGAGTACCAGAGACCCTTGTTAATAAGAAAAAATTGGTAGGTCCATATATAATAGTGACTATGCTTTTAATATCATTTCAGAAAATACATATGATAAAATATACTGTAAGTTAACAAATGTTTTAAGTAACAGTGTATACAGCAGATGTTTATTTAGTTTACAGATGTTAATTGGAAGAATATAGATTCCATGACCTCCTTATGCCATTCCAGCGCCTCCCAAATCTTTAGCCCCCAGATTGAGTTCCTGTAATGGGGTACGCGATCGCCTTCTTGTGGGTCCTTGGTATTCGTGATAAAAAGAATTTTAACACGTACCAGTCAGAAAACAACAGGCAGGGTTTATTTCAGGAACTCGGGAAAGGGAAACGGGAAGGGGAGGGTAGGCATGGAGCAGGAGGGCAACCTGAGCGGATCAGGGAGGTGAGTCGATGTAGAAGAGGAAGTGGAAGCCGGGCGTGGTGGCGCATGCTTGTAATCCCAGCATTCGGGAGGCTGAGACTGGAGGATCCGGGTTCGCGGCCAGCCTCAGCTACCTAGTGAGGCACTCCGCAACTTAGTGAGACTCGGTTTCAAAATAAAGAATAAAAAAAATAGGGCTGGGGGTGTAGCTCGGAGGTAGAATGCCTCTGAGTTCAATCCCCAGTA